>CM034146.1:784586333-784851854 GCA_019776745.2 Taxus chinensis
TGTGCCCTCTTCTTACTATTCTGAATTACATATACTAGCTATTTACAATAGTAACATTTTATTTTTATTTTAAGGTGTAGTTACAAAACCATGCACTTTAGACATATATTTATCAGTCTTATACTACTATTTAGAAGGTTCTTGCGTGAAGAAAGTACTAATTAACCCCACCCTTTGGCCACCTTATTTTACTTTTATTTCATCATTTCCGCACATTTTTATCTACAAGCCCAATCTATTTCAGCACTTTCCCGACATTTTAGCCTCGGTTGGGGCATTCAGGGTAGTGTTGAGGTGCTCATGGGTGCCCCGGTCCCACTTGGGTTGCCCTGATCCTTGCTATACTTTTCCGCCACTTTGTGGGATCTTTCTAACCATTTTTCATCCTTATCTTTTTCCTAGTTGGCCATGTCAGGGTTAATTATGAAATTAGATCAAGAGAACCCTATAAATATAAATTTATGAGACCATAATGATGGTCCTAACATCAACTACTACTATCACTCATCTAGAGCACCTAGGGCATGGTAGAACTCATTTGGGTTTGAAATGTATCTCAGTCTATCTTTTGCATTTGCATCTACATAGATCTATCATCAAGGAACAAGCTAGGAATTCTGCATCACACTTCATAGGGGGGATTCTATTCTATTCCATCGACACATTCTATTACATTTTCATTATTTTACAATTAATACATTTCTTTATTACTTTATTTATTGCTTGCTACTTCACAAAGTGTGACTGGCACAAGAGCACCTAGGGCATGGCATGCACATATTCACTAGAACTACATTTGGGTTTGAAATGTAGTGCAGAGCTCAGTTTAGTAAGCCCATTATTGTGGCAGTTGAGGTCAGTTTGACCCATTCATTCTACATCTTTATTTTTAGGTTTTTGATACTTCCTTCTTGTCTTATTATAGGTCTCTACATCAACTCTTATTATTGGTCTAATCCGTCTACATACAGTGCAGGATAGAAAACATGATGCAACACACAACGAGGGTTTTAGACCACCTTCCAACCCTGTGAGAACCAATTCTAGAGCTTTTTCCCAAACATGGGTGCCCTAGTCTTATTCCAGCTGCCCTAGTCCAATCAGATCCTCTAGATCCAGTATTTACAGGACCTTGGCACAGTCATTCCTACTTCTGTTTTATCCAATCGTCTCTGTGACACTCTACAACAGACATCTATATAATCAGCTGAGTTCTTTCCTTACCCTCTCCTTGCACATTAGGGTTTTATTTCATTATTTTAATCAATTAATAATTTCTTTATTACTTTACAGCATTTATATCCTCCTAGATTAGATTAAATACCCCGCATATAGTACTAAGCAATTTTAGTTAATCATTTAGGTGAACCTAACATTTCAATACTTCATTTTGATCATATCATCTCCCTATCAAGTCATGGCTCAATCCTCTTATCCTACCTACACACCCACAAAGATCTCAGGTATAGTTACTAATGTTGTTGATTTCATGCTTGTACGCACCCAACATCCTCCTCACCTTGTCATGCCTAGGTCTAATCCGTCTATCAATACTGTCACTACTCATCGTACTCTCCTTAATCCTCCAACAACTCCACTCGTGCCTCTTTCACCACCCATTACACCGGTAGCTCCACCTACCACCTCTAAGGGCTATGGCATTATTGAACAACTTAAAAATACGCCCACTAAAATCTCTCCTTATGATTTATTGTGTATTGCACCAAATTTTCGTAACACATTATAGGCCGCCCTCCTTGTCATTTATCTTGAACGTGATAAATCCACAGAGGCCTTTGCACATATCATCCAATCTCTTTGTAATTTACCGCGCATTGCCTCTTTTACTGATGAGGATATGTCACATTTTTCCAAAAACAACCCATGTGCTCCTCTACCGATTATTTTCATTGTTAGTACTACTTGTATCAAGCAGGTTCTCATCAATAATGGTTCCACTATTAATCTTTGTGCTCATTCTCTCTTGCAGCAATTAGGTATAAGTGATAACCTTATTTCTAAGAATTCTACTCTCATGTCACACATGCCCCAATGATGATACAGGTCACCTCGCAAGGTGTTCGGGATCCAGAGAAGCTCACGAAGTATATGTTAACATCCCAAATGCTTTGTCCAAGTTTCTTGTGCTTTGTTTTATCCCTCTGCCCCCTTTTTAAGCTTTTTCCCTTTAGTGATGAAAACTGCCCTGCCAGGGTGGCGGTCCTGACCGCCACCCTGCTCAGGGCGGCGGTCCTTCACGCATTTTCCAGCATGCTCCTTTGATCGTGACTTGCGTAATTTTTCAACTTTCACCAGCTTTTCTCAACCGCCTTGGCTCGTATTAATGTTTTATGTCCCCTAGAATAGTGTTTCTTCATTGTTTAATGGTAAAAGAGTTCTAATGGGAATTACCTTTGGGTGAATGTGAAATCTATAAGTATCCAGCTTGTTTTCAAGCAAATGGCCCCTCAACTTCTCATTTCCATTGTTTAGTCTTTCAATTCCTTGTTTAGAGCTCATTTTGTTTTCATGTTTGCATCCATGCTAGTTTTCCTTTGCTGTTGGAAGCCATTCGATCTTCTTGCTTCAGTCTTGTTCATTGTTGTTCATGCAAATTAGTTTAGAGCAGAATAGTGTCATTTGTAGATTGAATCCATTAGAGTTGCAGGTTGTGTTCTTCACAGAAGGTAGATTCTAGAATCTCTCGGTACACTTGTGTTGTATTCCCGCAATAAATCTTGCTAGGAATTGCATACGCCAAGCTCTGTCACTTGCGTTGTCCCTCTCCTACTCACATTTTATTCGGTCTATATCCAAAGCTGCCATTGTTCAAAATACCTTCTTCTATTGATGCTAGCATATACATGCTCTTCTGGACTCACGTGAACATGAAGGAATGAGGAGATCATTCTGAGGGGACAAAATCATACACTACTGGATTCGCCACTGTTCTACAAATTCCAGGTTTTATCTGTCAAAGTTCTAGTTAAAACATATCAAATAGAGTAGTGAAATATTTCATTTCAGTTAAGTTTCATTTTTGATATTGCCAGGGAAGCTGTGGGGATTGATAGTTTCTGAGAAACTATGATTCATTCCTCACTTCTGAGGTAGGATCGAGAATCTTTCAATTAAGTTAATCAGCTATCTAGTTATTTAGGATAAAACTCACAACTGCACAGGCAAGTAGCTACACCGGGCTACCTTGTTTGTTTTAATTTTGTTATTAGATTAGTTGTCATTTTCTGAATGTATTAGATTAGTTTCTCTTTCAATTCTATTCAAAATTCTATCAAAAATACAAAAAATAGAGGAATATATATATGTTGTAGATATATCTTGCATAGTTAGTTTATTTCATTTCAGTTAGGATTATATTGATCTTGTATGACAATCACGGGACCTAGGGAGCCCAGGGAATACATTTTTGAGCCAATCGTGCCTCAACCAAATATTGTTGCAGCAATAACTGACATAGACCAAAATCTCAGAATTCAGGTCTTCCGAACAACCATAGACCTACAAGAAATCAGCACACAACTAAGAGTATTAAACATAGAAGATGACAAAGCACACACGTTCTGGTCAAATCAGCCAAATTATAGACTGCCTTGATAGATATCTGTATGACTGTAGAAGGACCTGAAAGAGAGATAAACATTCGGTTGTGATCCACTAGTCCCACAGCTAGACGCAGGAGACCTCCTCATTGATATAGACACTAGCTTACGTATCCAAATTGCCAGAACACCTGTTAGGTACTCCAAGAAAATTGTGCAACTTCTAGTTCTAAACGTAGAGGCCGAAAAGGCATACGATTACTGGATACTTGGAAGAAGGAATTGATTCTTCACATGACCATAGGAGGTCCACAGCAACCACGAACTTACGGTTGTGATCCATAGGTCCCACAACCCAACGGGCCTACAAATCAATCCAATATTGATCTGGTTTGCGAACATTAGTATTTAGGTCCTCTCCACTGCCACCAGACATTATCACACAACTATCATTATTAAACGTAACAGCTAATCAAGCTAAAGATTTCTGGACTAGACCAGAGAATCGTCCATAAAGCACCAAAAGATCCACTACACATTTAGCCATTCCATTTTCATGACCTTGACGGGAGATATATACGAAGCACCCATAGGTCATCTTCCACGTATTCCACAACCCATAGATCGGATCACGGTAGAGCTCGATATTGATTGGAGCCTTCGAGCAGCTATCCTCGCCGAATGATCTATCACACCGGTTCAGGTTAGGAGGGCCTTCTTTGCCTTAGATTTGTAGATCCCATTATTGCGTGTTGAAGACATAAGATTACCTAACTAGCTTATCTGCACCCCACGTGTATTCCATCCCCACCGGCTATCTCGGCACGACCTCGGGAGGTCGGGTGCGAGGAAGAGTTACTTGTAGATTCCCATGCTCGCATGTCACTTTTCCATCGTACAAAATTGGTGAACCCAACATGAAATGAAACGCAACTGATTCAGAGTCATCTTCTAATTGTTCTTCCAATTAGTTATACTTTTCCTTTTAGCCTTCACATCAGCTTCACCAACAAAATTGGTGAACCTGACGTGAAACAAACAATTGTTTCATCTTCTCTACCTCTTTAGCCTCCACATCAGCTTCACTAACAAAATTGGTGAACCTGACGTGGCTCAAGCTAATTTTCCTCTTTCTGTTCTTTCATCCACCCTTCGCTCTTTCCCATTATTCTGCGGGTATTCATATACCCCCCGAATATGTCAGGATATGATGCATATGGCAGACCTCTCCTAGGTCTTGAAGCATACTACGATCAATTAAATAGACAACCATCACCCTCACTCTCAGCATGGGGTGACAACTATTCAACTAACTGATTTTCAACACAAACTCCACCTCAAAGGACTAGATATAGTTCTTCTTTCCAAATAGAGGAGTTGGATCAGCTCACTCAAACGCAACAACCAGAGCCTTCAGGCTCGAACAATATGACGCTCACTGGAGAATCTGGTTCATCTCCCCAGGTGTTGCTTAGACCACAAATTAGTAGACAGTCAGATCCATATCTGTTGTTAGATGACGAATACTTAGCACGTTATGCTAGGAGTGAACAATGCTCTCAAAATATGTACCCATCTATAGGAGGTTTGCAAACACAACCCGAGGTCTCATTCCAAGAAAACACCCCCATTCCTCCACCTATGGGAAATGTCCTCGGTGAAACTTGGCAGGGCACCGATCAATTCATAGCAGGATACCATATGCCTATACAACCTCAAGGTATACAACAAATGCCACTAAGGAAAAATACCGTGTCTTCACCAAACGAGGTCATCTCAGCCTTAGTTGAGAAGGTTAGAGGGTTGGAACTTGCTCAAGCAAGTCAAAATTCACAGTTCATGCAAGCAGGAACTTCCAATCCTCCACATCATCCCAGCCAAGTAGACCTCCTCACAGGAATAGGTACGTTGGGTATGCCCCCTCAGTACTTACAAAAAACACCAACTAGAACCGTGTTTTCTAATGCCGCTCCAGTTGAAAATATAATACCCCCCGGTTTAGTACAAAACAATCCATTCCTGAGCAATGCTCCTCCATACTTAAACATGTATTCCAAATCACCACAGGGAGATATGTTCTCTTCTCCCGGCATGTTCACTCAACCACAGGGATTCCCTTATGCCCCTACAAATACATATGCTACGCCATATCAACAACCCATTCCACCTCCACCCCCTCAGCAAACACCATCAATGGTCGAAACCTATGCAATAGGAACTTATTCAGAATATTTGAAAGAACCTTTGGACTTCACTATACGAAGCGTCATGCTTCCAAGACCTCTCCCTGATCTACCCAAGTACAAAGGAGAGGGAGACCCAAATGCACATATTAAGGCCTATGCCACAACCATTCGAGAACTGCTCCCTTGGGATGGAGTTGTTGCTAAAATATTCCCCAAAACTTTAGAGGGTATCACCCTTGATTGGTATTACAGAATACCTGAAGCCTCAATACATTCATTTAAACAACTCATGTCAGAATTCATCAAGGCTTTTGACATGAACAAGTTGTTGAGAACAGGGATCAGGGAATTCTTGCATATTAAGCAAGAACACAATGAATCTGTTGCTCATTTCATCCAAAGATGGCGTACAGTCCTCTATTCTTCAGCAAGCACTCCAAACATGGATCAGATGGAACTATGTGATTTATTCCTTCATTCTCTCAGCAGAGAGATAAAGGAAGAAGTCCAGAAGTTCCCACTAAGAACTTATGATGAAGTGCTCGAGAGCACTCTCTGAATAGATCAAGCTACAATAGATAGCGGTCGCAAGACATATGGAACAAATGGGAGGTTAATCATCCCCAACCAAAACACTACGACTTATCCTACTACCACAAATGCCAATCAAGGACCTAAAATCCTTAACAAAAACCGCAGAGTGACAACAGATGGAGTGACTGACCAAACTAAAAAAGCAAATGTTGTAAATGTTCCACCACCAGTTAACAACCAACGAAACAACAATTTCACCCCAACAATCAACGCGGTGGATTTTAATCATCCCCAACGACAACAACAACAACAACAACAATGGCAGATCCAGACACAGGGTCCAAGTCAAAACTCAACTGGATATCAAAACCAAAACCAAAGACAACAAATGCAAAACTTTAATCCTAATAGTCAACAGTTTAATCAGAGTTTTGGACCACAACACGTGCCAAACCAACAACCTAGGAATTATAATCCCAACTCGTATTGTGGTTTCCACAAAATTTGAGGCCATGACACTAGGACTTGTCGTGATTACAATAAGTTCATGCAACATTTTCCAGAAGAACAAAGACAACTCTTCATAGATATGTTCTTAACAGATTCTGTGACACCTATGCCGAATACTTTCACAGGGGCAGTTTCCCCTCAAAATGCACCTCTCAAGATCTTTAATGATCCACTCCCAAATCACAATAATAAATTAAATCCAAATGGGACAAACAAAGGTGTAATGACAGGAAATAATGATCATGAAGCCTCAACTTCACTAAATCCACCTGTCGCACCACAATTAGGGAATCAGCCACGAACCAAGATAGTTGGTCTAGTGGAGTTAGATACTGAGCTGCACGTAGAAGCCATAACAAGAGCACGAGAATATTCTTCTCAACCAAATCCAATCTATCCACTAGAGCCAGATAACACTCAACAAATGTTGGTAAAACCCGTGGGTGCTTATGATTTAATTAATGACTTAACAAAGACCTTCTCTCACATCTCCTTTTTGGACTTATTGAAAAACTCTCCTACCCATAGGGCTGCTCTTTTAGAAGCACTAGGTCTGGGTCATTTAATTAACATCACTCCACCTCCTGAAACACAAGTAAACCATATAGACTTTGATATCCACCCTCCAGGGCAGCCAGATAGGGATACCGAGTTTATATTTGACATAAACAAAATGCCAACAGATGCTGAAATTACACGTAGAGGTGATCCGGCCTTGCATTTACAGGTGTGGGTTTACAATAATTATGTTAAATGTGCAATGGTTGACGATGGGGCAGCAGTTAACATTGTCCCCTTCTCTTTCCTTCAAAAGCTAGGATATGGAGAAACAAATTGTTCCACAACAAGAAATACGCTAAGAGGTTATGATAGCCTTAAAGCTACTTCAATTGGGACTATAATATTACCAGTCACCTTAGGACCCAAGACAATCCTCACTGAGTTTTATATCATAGATCGGGAAACCAACTATAATATGATCCTCGGTCGACCATGGATACATCGCATGAAAGCAATCCCTTCTACGTTATTCCAGGAAATAAGATTCTTACACCTAGGAAAGATATTCGTAGCAAAAGGTGACCCAAAACCATTCGACATACACCTAGCAGACCTGAAGAAAAGACCAGGCGTTCACTCTGAGTTTGAACTCCCAACAAACCAACTTAACAAACCAATCGACTCAAAACCGGAAGAAAAATTAATACCTACAACAAAACTAGAAATTACGAACCTAGTCAAGGGCATCCCAGCCCTCAAGGATGAAGCTAACGTTGTAGAAACAGTGTCATTAGGAACTACTGCAAAAATTGTCAAGTTACTGGAACAAGATCTACCAATTTTCCTACCATTTGATTCCACAGGTATGGGATGTACCCTAGGAGTTGGTTCTCTTCCAGCAGAGGAACTTTGCATGGTAGAAGTAACCGAAACAGAAGAAATAGACACAAAGAATGTCCCAGCATCCATTTTTCCTAGTAAGTATTGGACTCTCCACTTCGATGGAGCTAGATGCCGCTATGGAGCTGGGGCAGGTGTGATCTTCACTTCCCCTGAGGGAAAGATCCTACCTTTTTCTTTTAAGTTAAACTTTGAATGCACAAACAATAGCGTTGAGTATGAAGCCCTCCTCCTTGGCCTCATCATAGCCAAAAGGATCGGTGTTAATGACATCAGAGTGTTGGGAGACTCGCAATTAGTTGCAAACCAAGTCTCTGAAGTATATGAGACTAGAGCTGAGCACTTACAGCTCTATAAAACAACGGTATTAGATCTAAGCAAAGGATTCAACTTCATATCCATTGAGGCAATCCCATGAGAACAGAACCTTCTCGCAGATTCAATAGCAACCTCAGCTTCACGTTTTACCCCAAGTAATGAGTTGGAAGATACAAGTTTCAAAGTATCACTTCGTACTGAACCATTGGTGAAGAAAATGTCAACGAACCCTCTTCTAACACATACAGCTGAGAATGAATCTTCTATCTTACATCATGTTGACAGTGATAAAGTCACTCTCGAATATCTAAATGCTTATGCAGAGCTACACCTTGCTCACCCTATAGTTGATCTTTCCCTAATACCACACTCCTCTTCCTACTTTGGAAATCCCATGGTAGAGCTCCCCCCACAAAAGAATCTTGATATTTACGAGATAGAAAATGGAGAAGACTTGGAACTACCTCTAGCCCCACCTGAATTTGAAGAAGGTAACGCTTCTTTAATCGAAGGAACGATTGATATAAACATGGAACGGAGGAAGAACCAAAGATCTTGAAACTAGGATCTTCGCTAACTCCAGAAGAAATAGAAATACACACTCAAATTCTCAAAGAACATCAAAAGGCTTTCACATTTAATTATAAAGAAATGACAGGAGTTGCACTGCACATCGCAGTACATAATCTTGTCACCAAACCAGATGCAAAGCCAATTAAACAAAAATCAAGACCAATGAAACCAAAAGTAGCTCTCATGGTAAAAGAAGAAGTGATGAAGCTTCTCCAAGTAGGATTCATCAAACCAGTTGATTATTCACAATGGGTATCTAATATCGTCCCCGTTCTCAAAAAGAATGGGAAGATACGCATTTGCATAGATTTTCGGGATATTAACAAAGCTTGTCCCAAGGATGATTTCCCATTACCATCCATTGACGTCATCATTGACGCAACAACTGGATTTGAGCTTTTGTCTCTCATGGATGGGTTCTCGGGATATAATCAAATCAAAATATCAAACAAGACCAAGCCAAAACCATGTTTATAACTCCCTGGGGAACTTATTGTTATGTTGTCATGCCATTTGGTCTTAAGAACGCCGGTGCTACGTATCAGCGGGCAATGATGTATATATTCCATGATCTTATCCATAAAATTGTGGAATCATATGTGGATGACTTGTTGGCCAAGGCCAAGAAGTGTTGTGATCACCCGGAAGTACTCCGCATCATCCTCTCACGACTAATTGAGTATGGTGTCACATTAAACCCAGAGAAGTGTGTTTTCGGTGTAACAGGAGGCAAACTTCTAGGATACATTATATCTTCACGAGGGATTGATGTTGATCCGGCCAAAATACGGGTTGTTCTCGAAATGATCCCACCTTCAGACGAGTCTGGAATCAGGTCATTTCTTGGGAAACTCGGTGCAATCCGAAGGTTCATCCCAGATTTAAGCTTTGCCATTCATCCAATCAATAATTTACTCAAGAAAGATTATAGTATCGATTGGACTGAAGATTGCAATGAGGCCTTCGAAGCAGTTAAGCACTTCTTGTTGTCACCACCCACGCTAATGCCTCCCAAGCCAGACCTGCCCTTTGATCCTATACTCACGAGCCACTCATGTCTCGCTGGCCTGCATGTTGGCTCAAGAAGACGATGATAAATGAGAACGCGTGATCTATTTCATTAGCCAAACGTTGCTCGATTATGAAACGTGTTATACACAGGTAGAAAGAGAATGCCTTGCCATAGTCTTCACCACAAAATGTTTAAGACATTACATGTTAAATCAAGAAACAAGGGTCATTGTGAAGATAGACCATTTACGGACATTCCTCATGCAAGGGTCCTTGTCTAAGAAGGCTGGACGTTTCATAACCCTAATGGGAGAATTTGAGTTAACATTCGTAAACCAAAAATTTGTTAAAGGACAAATCATTGCAGACTGGTTGGCTGACAATCCACTAGATGGAGGCGAGCTGGTAGATCTAGACTTTCCTGATGAATGTGTATACTTTGTCGAAACCAGACCCCCCATCTCTACATGTCCCTGGTATACTGATATTATCAATTTTATCATGGACCATACGTATCCAGAAGGTGCCATGCCACAACAAAGAAGGCGGTTACGCATTATCGTAGCTAAATATGTTGTTTTAGACCAAGTACTCTATCGTAGAGCCTTCGACGGCATGCTTCTAAGATGCGTCGACATAGAAGAATCCAAGAGGATTCTTCATGAATCCCATAGTGGGATATGCGGGGGCCACTTCGGTGGTCATGCCACCACTCACAAAATACATCGGATGGGCTATTTTTGGCCCACTCTTGAGCATGACGTAGTGGAATTTGTACGCAAGTGCCACAAATGTCAAGAATTCTCTCACGAGATTCACATGCCAGCACAATCCCTGCAACCAATAGCGACTCCGTGGCCCTTCTCCACTTGGGGTCTAGACTTAATAGGGAAATTCTCTCCCTCATCAACCGATGGCCATAATTTTATAATCACAGCCATGGAATATTTTACCAAATGGGTGGAGGCCATGCCTCTCACCACTGTACCAGGTTCGGTGATTGCCAAATTCATTTTGAACCAAATTATCTGCAGGTATGGTGTCCCACAAGTCATTATCTCAGATAATGGCACGTCCTTTAAGAATGACGAGGTTCATGAGTTATGTAGCAAGTTCAAGATAAACCATCACACAGCCTCCCTTTACTACCCTCAAGCCAATGGGCAGGCCGAAGCGACAAACAAAACATTGAAAGCTATTCTCCTTAAAACAGTCAAGGAGAATAAATGAGATTGGCATTTAAAACTATATCCGGCCTTGTGGGCCCACCAAACCTCAATAAGAACACCAACAGGAGCAACTCCTTTCTCACTGGTATTCGGAGCAGAAGCAGTTCTCCCGCTTGAGGTTGAAATACCCAGTCTCTGCATCTCATTACAAGGGATTCTGGATGAGGAAGCTTACAGGGAGGCACGCCTCTCTCAACTAGAGAGCCTTGACGAAGCCAGGCTAAATGCTGAACAATGGCATAGAGCCTATGCTGACCGGATGTGCTGGCAGTATAACAAAAAAGTCTATGAGCGAGAAATATATGAAGGAGATCTAGTTCTAAGACTAGACAGCTGGATCGATAAGAAAACCGGTGAGGGAAGAAAGTTCTGGCCCAAATGGTTGGGCCCATATCGGGTCATGAAAGACTACGGGAATGGTGCGTATCTCTTGTGCACACTGGAGGGTGAGGAGTTCAATGAATCAGTCAATTCCTTGCATCTTAAATGATTTTACGCATGAAGCATCGACACTATTTGTATAATTATATCTACATTACATATTCATTTAGATAGGTTCATTTTGTTCACTCGTTTCGTAAAATTTGGTGATCAAGGGACTTATTCTTAAGCAATTCATTACAAACTTCTGATAGTATTGGCAGGAGCATTCAAATCATACTTCTTCATTTTCATAACATCATCAACTATTTCAGAATCATTTCATCAATTAAAGCAAGATATGACAAAGTCCTAACGGTAGCCATACCAAGGCCTGCATGCTTGTTCTCACTTTTTGGTTTCTTCCTAGGATAGGTGTCTTGCCTATGGTCTGTTCTAGAAGCTTCATGGTGTCACATCTATCCCGTGTATATATCTCGTTGGAAATAAGAACATCCTGACATTTTTCTCAAGTAAGTAAGTCAAATGTAGATCAAACAGAAAATTTTACTTTTACACATTTCCTTGCCCTACCAACCTTCGGTGTTGAACTTGCATCTCTTACTAGTGACGTAGGGTTGGGAAAGGATGGGAATGCCTTTACTCACCTATGCCTTGTCCATGGTGATAAGCCCATGCTTCCTACTAGTAGCATGGGGCAAGGTGTAGGGGGTCCGCTTGACAGAAAACGTTAAAAGTCATAAGCAAATAGTTCAAACAAACCTTTGAAATCTTGAGTCAAAAACAAATGAATCAGATGTCCAAAATTCCAAGAGAGTTCAAAACCCTGAAAACCAGATTTTGTCAACCAAGTGGCCATCTACGGATCTAAGTCTGGATAAACTGCAAAGCAAGTTGCATTCTAAACTATGGAGTCACTTGAGTAAGATAGGTTTGTAGCATCCTAATTTGGTTCCACCAACTCTTTGTCTATCTCCCATCATTACCATTTCAACACACCTCATAGCTTGTGCCCTTTCTAGCTCTCGGTGGTGAGCCCTCGCATCTTACTAGTTGTGTGGAGTTAGGAGTGGGGCAAGTTCATCTGCTCATCATACCAGCTCATCATCACATTTTGTCAAAACAATATGAAGTACCGGAAAATTGCTTATAGAAACTAAAGTTCAAGATCACATAGTGTCCACATCATCATACATCAGCATCACGAAATACAAAAAGAAAACATTTGTGATATTTGTTCTCCATTGCATACATTCTGAAAAGCATATAAAAACAAAATTTTTTTATAAACATCTAATATACATGTGAAAATGAATCACAAAACTCTAGGTACAAAGAGATCTAGATCCAAAAAGATATATATATATATATAATCAGGTTTTATGTACAATGCCATCATGCACTAGGCATGGTCAAAATGCTCAATGAGCCTGAAAAATACAAAATGGTCGTATAAACAATCTAGCAAGAGTCACTACAAAAGGAACCAAGTGGCCTCTCAATCCCTATGAGATCCCTCAGAAGGTGCACGATCATGCCTGGGACTCTGGCTACGCCGGCGCTCTGAGTGCACTGAGGGCTCGTGGTCCCGAACAGTAGCTGTAGCCTCGCTATGAGAGCGGCTCCTCCTCATCAGGTGCTCTGCAGTCCTATACCCAGCTAACTCGGTATGGAGGGAGGTCACCATCTTGGCCACATGCCAGACAGGGGAAAAAACATCGGTATGCCTACCGGCTGCTGAAGGCTCCCCTGCATCCATGGATAGCTCAGCACGAGTCTTCTCCATGGGGAGCATCAGGGTGTCAGTACATACCCGGTGAATCAAGTCTCGCCACTCATCAGCAGTCTCTGCAAGCAAAGGAGAAAACAAATTATAAAATGATCAAAAGGTGAAACCAAGGATGAACAAAAAGAGAGATAGCAACTAAGGCAATCCTAGCTAAAAACAAATATCAAAAGAAGAGTGACAACTCACTCGGATCTCTGGGCCTCCAAGAAGGATCTCTGGGATCCGTGCCTGCCACGGATGCCGCCGCTGACTGGTGTCCCCCTCCTACATCTGGGACAACATGGCGTCCTACCACAGACTCATCCTCTCCACCTAGGTCCTGAGAAAGTAACTCCTCTGAGACTAGAGTCACCCTCTCCACACTCTGCTCTGCCCTCTCAGCCTGTAAGATCTCCTGAGTGTCATGCCACTCAGGATCGCTATCCTCTTCCCCACCCGACTCGCTGATCTCCATGTCCTCGGTCTCCTCCTCCATCTCTCCCCCTATGAACTCCTCAGACTCAGAGTCTATATCAATGGGGTCATCACTGCTATGGGTAGGACCAGCGGTAATCCAAAGTAAAGGTGCCTGAGGAGCACCAACTCTCTCTCGAGCGCGTACCACCCTCCTGGCTGCAATAGGGATGCCAGGAGTAACAACAGTCCAACCCGGCCTCTAGGACCTCCCCTAGCCTCCCGAACTGATCTGAACACTGGCACCACTGGGGGAAGCATGTCAATGTAAGCAAGGCCGAACTGCTGAGGCACTCGATCAAAGGGGTGTGTCTCTACCTTCCCCGTCCTGTCCACAAGTTGTCCTGTAGTAGAGCAGGAAATCAAAGTAAAGGTCTCCTTGCCCCACAACCCCGCCATGGCCTGATAAGGTGTGGCCTCCATATCCTCAGTAGTCAGGGAAGCAACTGGCTGGTGGGGTGCTCTAAGCACCATCATCTCTATCCATCTAGCTGCCCTCACGGCCCCGGGATCCTCCACCTCTATGCCCCTCCCATAAGGGATGATGCACTCATAGACCCAGCTCATAACTAAGGTCGGATGGCTCAGCGACTGTCCCTGTAATCGAACCACCCTGTATAAGTCATGATAGGTGGTCCCAAGTATATCGGCTCCCCAAGCATAAATCCGACCATGTGCCTCAATCTGTATGATGATGGGGGCCCAGCAGTAGAGAAAAGTATCCCCTCCCTTGTCTCTGATCAATCTCGAAGCAAGGATGCCCATAATGGCCTGACGGATCAGAGGGATGGGCAAGCCAGGAATAGAACGGACCTTCACCCCCTTCTTCGAACCAGTGGAGACAACTGCGTCTCCCATATAGGTGGCCCACTGAGTCACCTGAGCTCTAGATACTACTGTATCAAATGAAAGTCTCCTCCCAATAATCGGGACTCCCAAAATGCGGTAGACATCCTCTAGGGTGATAGTCCACTCACCCCTAACACCTGGAAATCGGAAGGTGTTCCGATCTGCATCCCAGTAAGAAAATAAGTCACATAATATGTGACTGGCAGGTGCAACGTGGGGGACCCGTGCAATCCTCAATATACCTACCCTCTGGAGAGTATCCTGCTCATCCTGAGAGAGTGCATCTAACACTGCTGGAAGCCAATCACTCTCCCTCTCTCGGCTCCATCTAATGTACTCTTCCTTCTTCTACAAAAACACCCAAAAACACACAAAAAGAAGCAAGTTAGCATCAAGATTGCATTAGAAAAATCATTAAAGCAAGTAAGGACACTAAAAATGCAAAAATGAATTCAAATTAGTGTTGTTTTAGCATTCTGAAGAGAAACCTGAGCCGCCCTGAGCCAGGTGGTGGTCCTGTAACTGCCGCCCTGCTCAGAGCGGTCCTGTCCCGCGACTACAAATGGGTCACATGCCCTAAAAATGCTTAAAAATACAAAAAATTGACCATTTTAGCTAAAACAAAAGCCTACCCATTAGGCGCCCCCCCTAAGAGACACATTTAAAACTGACATTTCTAAAAATAACCCCCCCACGACAAAGTTTTCATCATTTTTACATTTTGGGTGCAAAAACGTTAAATCGAGAAGAACTAACCTGAGATCTCGCAGGTCGAGGTTCTACTCGTGGAGGCATGATCACTATCTCGATACGAACGTTTCAACTATACTCTCGTTGAAAACCATCACCGTGGGTCCCAGAGCTCAAAAACTATCAAATCAACATGCGCAAATGAATAGGAAAATGGGCCCGTTATATATATATATATATATATATATATATATTATATATATATATAGTGTTTTGACTCATTTTGAATGCCCCTTTCGCAGGTTTAGAGCACCGATGGAGGTAAGTTCTCATCCCCGTGCAAATGGTAAGTCCTCATTTCATACTAATTTAGTATTTATTTTCGATTTATTTTATCTATCTGCACTTGAGTCCTCTTTCCATTTTGCAGGTAGCAGGAACTCGGATGGTGAAATTTTGACACACGGGCGTGTCAGGTATAATTTCTAGCTTCCCATTTTGGGACCGCCATACTCAGACCCACTGTTTTACACCTCTTCATGGTTAAAATGCTTCTCCGAGGGGGCAATATGTACGTACCCAAAATTGTAGGGTACTGTACCGCCAGAAATGATGTCACACATGCCCCAATGATGATACAGGTCACCTCGCAAGGTGTTCGGGATCCAGAGAAGCTCACGAAGTATATGTTAGCATCCCAAATGCTTTATCCAAGTTCCTTGTGCTTTGTTTTTATCCTCGCCCCCCTTTTCTAAGCCTTTTTCCCTTTAGTGACGAAACCGCTGCCCTACCAGGGCGGCGGTCCTTCATGCAGGGCGGCGGTCCTTTCCAGCAGGGCGGCGGTCCTTCACGTGCATTTTCCAGCATGCTCCTTTGATCGTGACTTGCATAATTTTTCAACTTTCACCAGCTTTTCTCAACCGCCTTGGCTCGTATTAATGTTTTATGTCCCCTGGAATAGTGTTTCTTCATTGTTTAATGGTAAAAGAGTTCTAATGGGAATTACCTTTGGGTGAATGTGAAATCTATAAGTATCCAGCTTGTTTTCAAGCAAATGGCCCCTCAACTTCTCATTTCCATTGTTTAGTCTTTCAATTCCTTGTTTAGAGCTCATTTTGTTTTCATGTTTGCATCCATGCTAGTTTTCCTTTGCTGTTGGAAGCCATTCGATCTTCTTGCTTCAGTCTTGTTCATTGTTGTTCATGCAAATTAGTTTAGAGCAAGAATAGTGTCATTTGTAGATTGAATCCATTAGAGTTGCAGGTTGTGTTCTTCACAGAAGGTAGATTCTAGAATCTCTCGGTACACTTGTGTTGTATTCCCACAATAAATCCCGCTAGGAATTGCATACGCCAAGCTCTGTCACTTGTGCTATCCCTCTCCTACTTGCATTATATTCGGTCTATATCCAAAGCTGCCATTGTTCAAAATACCTTTTTCTGTTGATGCTAGCATATACACGCTCTTCTGGACTCACGTGAACACGAAGGAATGAGGAGATCATTCTGAGGGGACAAAATCATACACTACTGGATTCACCACTGTTCTGCAAATTCCAGGTTTTATCTGTCAAAGTTCTAGTTAAAACATATCAAATAGAGTAGTGAAATATTTCATTTCAGTTAAGTTTCATTTTCGATATTGCCAGGGAAGCTGTGGGGATTGATAGTTTTTGAGAAACTATGATTCATTCCTCACTTCTGAGGCAGGATCGAGAATCTTTCAATTAAGTTAATCAGCTATCTAGTTATTTAGGATAAAACTCACAACTGCACAGGCAAGTAGCTACACCGGGCTACCTTGTTTGTTTTAATTTTGTTATTAGATTAGTTTTCATTTTTTGAATGTATTAGATTAGTTGCTCTTTCAATTCTATTCAAAATTCTATCAAAAATACAAAAAATAGAGGATATATATATATGTTGTAGATATATCTTGCATAGTTAGTTTATTTCATTTTAGTTAGGCTTATATTGATCTTGTATGACAATCACAGGACCTAGGGAGCCCAGGGAATACGTTTTTGAGCCAATCATGCCTCAACCAAATATTGTTATAGCAATAACTGACATAGACCAAAATCTCAGAATTCAGGTCTTCTGAACAACCATAGACCTACAAGAAATCAGCACATAGTTAAGAGGATTAAACATAGAAGACGACAAAGCACACACGTTCTGGTCAAATCAGCCAAATTATAGACTACCTTGATAGATATCTGTATGACTGTAGAAGGACCTGAAAGAGAACAAACATTCGGTTGTGATTCACTAGTACCACAGCCAGACGCAAGAGACCTCCTCATTGATATAGACACTAGCTTACGCATCCAAGTTGCCAGAACACCTGTTAGGTACTCCAAGAAAATTGTGCAACTTCTAGTTCTAAACATAGAGGCCAAAAAGGCATACGATTACTAGATACTTGGAAGAAGGAATTGATTCTTCACATGACCATAGGAGGTCCACAGCAACCACAAACTTACGGTTGTGATCCACAGGTCCCACAACCCAACGGGCCTACAAATCAATCAAATATTGACTCTGGTTTGTGAACATTAGTGTTTAGGTTCTCTCCACTGCCACCAGACATTATCACACAACTATCATTATTAAACATAGTAGTTAATCAAGCTAAAGATTTCTGGATTAGATCAGAGAATCGTCCATAAAGCACCAAAAGATCCACTACACATTTAGCCATTCCATTTTCATGACCTTGATCGGGAGATATATACGAAGTACCCATAGGTCATCTTCCACGTATTCCACAACCCATAGATCGGATCACGACAGAGATCGATATTGATTGGAGCCTTCGAGCAGCTATCCTCGCCGAATGATCTATCACACCAGTTCAGGTTAGGAGGGCCTTCTTTGCCTTAGATTCACAGATCCCACTATTGCGTGTTGAAGACATAAGATTACCTAACTAGCTTATCTGCATCCCGTGTGTATTCCATCCCCACCGGCTATCTCGGCATGACCTCGGGAGGTTGGGTGCGAGGAAGAGTTACTTGTAGATTCTCATGCTCGCATGTCACTTTTCCATCGTACATGCTTCCATTGATTCTAATGATGAATTTGATCTTATAGAACTTATAGATGAGTCATTAAGACAACTTTATTTTACCTCTCTAGGAATAGATGATTCTTATTTTGAAGAAACCTTTGTAGCTGACGGTTCAAGTGAATACTGATTCAAGACTCCTCCTTCAACTAATGTTATGATATTTTATAAGGGATGTGTCTATAGTTTCGATGTTATTTCCTCTTCTCCTCCACCGGAGGAAACTCCACGACTTCCCTTTACATGCACATTATTCATTAACAGATCCTTTTGGTAACACATTCCCATTGATTCCACTTGTTCAGATACTATTTTTACCCACGAAAATTTTCCTAGATTTGGTATAACACTTAATGACATCTTACCCCCTCTTCATTAACCACGTCTCTATCATGGTTATTTTCATATTACAACAGCTTATAGCTTGTGGTTTTTTCATTTGAGATTCTTTTTTACGTGTACCTCTCGTGATTCTCCACTCACAATTAGACAGTCTTGGATTGTTTATATTGGTGGTACAATATATGCTCTCCACTCTTCACTCACGTTTCATATGCCCTTTAGCATTATCTCTATTTCTAATGATTCTTCTCCTACTTACGTTCCCAATATCTCTCAGTGGTAGGCTTATGGTTGTCCACCGATTGCATTTATTGAAGAATAATACGAAATGAATATGTACACACTTTGTCTTAATGGGTCTTTATATGACCCTCCTCATTTTATAGCATACCAAGTTTCTGATAGTGCTCCAGCATGCTTTGATCACGATAATGATGATCTCCTTGATAGTGGCCCTTAGTTTCCCTCTTTAGCATATACATGGGGGGCATAACACCTAATATACCCCCCACTCATGCATCTCTATCATCTATTGTATTTTCATATAGGCATAACAATCACACATCCTAGCACCGTCATTTCCCGATGATGCACTCTTGTGCTTCAATTCACACTTGACTATTAAGGGATTACCATTACACTAAACCCCACATGTTGCACTAGGGGCATTACACATTTGCATTCCATCACACATTGCGTGTCATATATTATACAATCTATAGTCGAAAACATTTTGACATTTACACATTCATAAATCACACATTTTTACTATTTTTCCAATTTTATTATCATCTACATGTTTAGGATCATACGTTATTCCTCTTACACAACACATACACCGTTACCCTAACCACGCATAGCCACATCATACATTTCACATAGCTACCTCATACACATTCTACATACTATGCTAGTTTACATCACATATGATTCTAGCTTTACATTTCATCCTACATACTACACTACTCATTTACTTACATAAGTCGCATGGTGCATTATACACGCTTCATGTTTTTACATATTCTATTCACCACATGTTCGTTTCATCATTACACCTACTACATTGTTTCTATGCACTACACTCACCACCCTATGACATGCTTTATTTCCTTGGTCCATACTCAATTATTGAGGGTTTACAAATCAAATGGACCTTACATTCATAATGTGACATTTCATCTTACAATATCCCTAGGCTAGTGTCATACGTTTTAGGCCAAATTGTCACTCACTCTTTTTCTATCTTGTAGTGGTATATGCTTTAGGCTAGATTACCAGCCCCATTATATATTCTTATAGTGGTATACACGTTAGGTTACATCACCACTCTTTACCATTCATCATATAGTGATATATGCTTAGTGCTAAATCATCATGCATCCTCTCATCTTATAGTGATATACACTTAGGTCTAAATCATCACTTGTTTATCCATCATATAGTGATATACGTTTAAGGATAAATCATCACTCATCCATTCGTCAATTTTTGATATACAATTTGGCTATAGGCTTCACGCACATCCATTTCTACATGTTTCACTTCATCACCTCTACATACACACTCATCATAGCGCGCTAGACACAACAAACACTACTCAACCATTTCTCAATGATGAACTCTCATTTAGGGTTCATTCTTGATTGTTGAGGGGGGAAACAAAATGAACCTAATTGCATACAATTTCATCCACTCAAGGGCCACGTGACTCCTATCATTCCATCTTGCATTCCATTCCATCCATCCACTACATATTGCATTGTCTTGGGGGGATTTATTCTTGTTTGCTAGTGTTTTACATGCTCATTTTATTACACATGTTAGATTGCTTTCTTATATGTCATTATCTATACCATCCACACATGCACTTTCATGGGTTTGTTTAGTATGATTGCAGATATAGGAATCCTACACGCGGCATGGATGCTCTCCTTTTACCCTTACTATATTGGTCGCTGTGGGTATCCACATTCATCTCATCTAGGTGTTATTATTTCATTATGTACTTAGCTACATCTTACATTACTTGATCATACACACTTTTGAAATACTGATTATTTCTCTAACATGCTAATGGGTGTTCCATGTGCAACACTTGTTTTGCAGGATTATAGGTTTCCATGACTCCTTTTTTTTGTTGTCTACTTTTTTGCTATTATTTGTTATTGTCTGCAGGCTTTGCTCTATGCTTTATGTGCACACTTGCTTGTTGTTTGCAACCATGATGGCCTTACGTGTATTATGACATTTTGAGTGATTTCCCATGTTTACAACCCACTTTATGCGGCTTAATTTGTCTTCTTGCGTGTTTACATTTACTATGTTGTCTACGAAGCTTACACATGTTTTCTCTATGCATGCATTGTTTGCTTTACACTTGTCTTTGGCTAGCCTTCTTGTTTCTACTCACCTCGGTTTCTACCAAACACCTCCCCTTCCCCCCTATAGGGCAGAGTTACAGAGTACATGTGGTTGGTCCTCTTTTGTGGCCGCATTCTCTTATCTACGACGTCACATACACCCCTAAAGAGGGGGGAATTATTTTGGGTTTACATACTAATACATCGTAGTTACACCGATTCAATATAATGCACTTTCCGCCCTTGGCACTGTGGGTTTACATACATCAAGTGGGTTCAAACCAGTTTACAAACCCCATACATAGCGGATTTTAAAGGACATGGTGTCCTTAGCATTTTTGGGAAGCAGTTACAAGTTTGGGGGTTACGGTGGGTGTGCCTCTTTACACTATTTCAGCCAATCGCATCGGATCGCCCAAAAAACCAGGACAGTATGGAGATATATTCACACACATTTCAGCATAAGTGGTTAAAGCTTCGAGGACACAGAGCATTTCCTCCCTACACTTCTTCAGCCAGGGTGGCATGAGATCTCCAAAAAAACTTGTGAAATTACAGGATATCCTTCTACACTCTTTCACTCGACATGGATCAGATGCACATGTTCTATTAACACTTTTTCATTTCACGTATTTTACACTTCCGTACTTTACATATATATACTTTTTTCACATAGAATTTTTACATACATACATATTTGACTACTTGATCATTTTCTCCTTGCAGGTCCAGCCGTATGAGAAACAATCCATCAAATTAGGGGCAACAACAACAACAAAATTACGCGACATCACATGCTTTACTAACCATACAGGTACACTACACATTGCAACAGCTACACACGCATTCTACCCTAGGTTCACTCCCATCACCATTTTATTTGCGCATTTTTCATCTTTAGTTTCCACTCTCCTCCATCTTCTTTTTTTCATTCCACGCTTTTGTCTAGTCCTTCGTCGTGTTTCTACTACACTCTTCATGGACATCAGGTACGCATTTCTAATTAATTTATTTTACCGAGCTTTAAGCTCACCAACATAAAGTCGGGGAAAAATTTAGTCACAAAATCATGCACTTTAGACATTTATTTATACCGGTCTCATACTACTATTTAGAAGGTTCTTGAGTGAAGAAAGTATTAATTAACCCCACCTTATTTTACTTTTATTTCATCATTTCCACACATTCTTATCTACATGCCCAGTCTATTTTGGTACTTTCCCATCATTTTAGCCTCGTCTGGGGCGATTGGAGTAGTGTTGGGGTGCCCATGGGCGCCTCGGTCCCACCTAGGGTACCTCGATCCTTGTTCTACTCTCTCGCCACTTTTTGGGCTCTTTCTAGTTGTTTTTTATCCTTATCTTTTTCCTAGTCATCCATGTCAGGGTTATTTACATCATTTATATCCTCCTAGATTAGATTAAGTACCCCACATATTAATCAATTTTAGTTAATCATAAGGGGATTAGACTTTCAATTTTACTTGATTTTCTTTGAATATCCACTTGCCTTGTTTTGTACGTACATTACTTCTTCATATTCAACAATTTCAGTCAGATTTCCCTCATCAAGTAAGGTGGAAATCTCCCTTTCCAAATTGATTGTCACTTTTCTTAAAGTAAACACCATACTAGAAAAACTCTTGGCCACAATATTTAGAAGTATTATTTTAACATCATCATATTTTACTTTCTTGTGAATACCAATTAACTGATTTAGTAAAGAATGAAACTTACTCATATGATATGTCATTTTTGTGCCTTCTTCTATTTTCAAACGATATAATATATGCTTTAATTTCGCCTTGGAAATATCCATTTCATATCCCAATAAATTATTTAATGAATCCCAAATATCCTTAGATGGATTTTTGAAGTCTATATTATGTAGGTATGCTTTCGAAAGTCCGATTTTAATAATATCTTAGGCATTTTTATCTTTAAAAGTCTATTTCAAAATCATTTGCATTAGTCGATATGGCTACACTTGGTTTGAAAACATACCATTAGTCTTTCTCAATTAATTGTAGTTGTATTTGTATTTTCCAAGTATGAAAATCCTTTCCTTAATACTTTTTTTATTTTTCCATTTTCCTCCTACAAATTTGAATCAAACAAAGGATGTATGTTTCAACCAATAATACATTTTTTCAAGTAATAAAATTTTACTGCAGTATTTATTTTATTTACTACAAAAAAATACATTCTAATTGTATCCTTAAGGAATCTCATTTCAATGATGATGAAATAAATAAAGTTGTACTGTTTTCTTCTCTATATTTTTTAACAAAAACATTCACGTAATTGAAATTACACAGTAATTTCAGAACTTTTCTAATTTAAATTTGAAGATGGTGTCAAAATACAAGTTGTGTGTCATTTTCTTATCTTTCCATTAAAATTATAATCATCTCAATCTGATATTGGAAGGTACATCTAAATTACCAAGATATATCCGCTAAAATTTTCTGGTGGATTTTTCAATCTTCGTATGCAACTTTGAAAGTGTAGATTCCCCATCAATACTCGATATTGCTTTTACAATAAACTTGCTCAGGTACCAAATTTAAATTTGGTCAGACTTTTCTCAAAATAATTAGTTGCACAATATAATAAACTTCATAATAATATTTACTTGTAGTATTTTATTCAACAAGACATAATACACACACACACACACACACACACACACACACACACACACACAACACCACACACACACACACACACACACACACACACACACACACACACACACACACACACACACACACACACACACACACACACACACACACACACACACACACACACACACACACACACACATTCTCCTATATATAATAGGAATGTTATTGTTTCTTCTATAACTACTCTCCTTTACATAGACAAGTTGTTTTAAAAACTCGTAACACACTCACATAATTAACAAATCACCTTAGTATAAAGGTTATTTATAACACATATATACTATCACTATGATTTGTTTATTCAATAACTCATTTACACATAACATTATTCTCACAATAATAATTAACTCATATTATATTATTTTACTAACCCACACAAATACTTAGTAATGCGAGAACTAATAATTAATATTCCTAACATGAATAAGAAGATATCACAATGGTAGACATATGTTGTAAAATGATTGATCAAGGATCAGATGATTTGCAGAGATCTCAGGTCGTGGAGGCGAGTATGAGCTAGATTGTTGACAGTGTGCCAACATTCCAGAAACACAGGCTATGTACAGTAAGTAATAACATCAAGATAAGTGGTAATAGTTATGGGATTTTTGATGTTGGAAGGTTGAAGGATTATAACATAGGATGTCGATATGTGAAAATAGAAGATGTAGCCATATGGTGAAATCACTATGATCCAGTGGACTCAATTTCACTATTTACAAGAATAAACGCATCTAACTCAAAGACAAGTGGATCAATAGAAATGTGCCTGTAGGTTTCATCAAATAAAATTTGAAAACCATGAATATAACAGGTGATTTTAAAAATTTGACACATGAACTAATAAAAATATGGTTGTACATTACCATTTCCTACAACACTGTATAGAAATTCCTTTTTTATAGTTGGTAAAAATTTAAAACACAGTGATGCATGGAGATAGCAATTTTTTAACATAGCGTGTATACACTAATAAAGTGTTATAATTAATATTTTATATGTGTATATAGCATAATAATGATTTAAAGATTCAAACACACATAATGATATCTACTTAATCAATTACGTAATTGTATTAAGATAAAGATCATTAAAATTATAGAGATCAAAACATAGAGCTTTATAATAGTGGAATACATTTTTTTTATTTAGGATCAATCAAATTATGTTTGTTCTCTAGTGTGTAAGAAATCCATCACCTTGAGCTATGGCCACTTAACTATGGAGTAAAATATCACAAAATCATACCTTTTCCTAGCTAGGAATCATCTAGGTTGTGTTTTGTACCATCGGTTAGGACACACTCCCCTCTCCAAAATTCCACCACCTTCTTTTAACTTTACACATGTGAGATATTGTAAATGTATTAAAAATTTCTCAAAATTATGATGAAAATGATCCTTTTCAAAATTGATCGATTCATCATTTATAGGCTTTTCCTTGGGTAATTTGAATACAAGCACACATTTTCACAATTATTTTTTGTTTCACTCTCATTATTGGGGTCACATTAATATTTTTCATTCCCTTTAAACAAGGGTTATTACATTATGCTCCCTTATTGGGGTCAATTAATACTTTTAACGAAGTTCAATGATAAATTATTTCTTGTCTTCTTTAATTGTTTAAAGGGTATTTTATAATATAACATTTATCTCCTCCTTTAATTAGTTATTTCCCTTAGTAGTGTGAGGTTTCTCTTAAACATAATATGATTAGTCAAAATAGAGATGTATATTACTTATGAATATAATATTATTTAAATCACATGTAACAAGTAGATATCAATATCGAAGACAGTACATTTTTAATTTTAGTTCTTTAATTTCTCTATTTATTAATTGTCAAGTTCTTTTATCTATGATTTCTTCTGGTTCTATTTTGAATTCACAATTAGATTCTAAATTTATGTTGTTTCCAATCAAAAGTGTGTGCAGCATTATAAACATATTTCTTTAATAAGCTAACATGAAAAACATTAAGGATGCCTAGACAATTCATGAGGTAAAACAAGTATATATGTTAGTTCCTCGTATCCTTTCTAAAAAATCAAAGGGACCGCAAAAGAGAGATTCTACCTTAGCATACTTTCCAAGTTTTAAGGAACTACTGCTTAGGATTTACCCCTAAGGAAAAACTTGATCACCTACTTCGAATTCATGAATGGACATTTTTAAATCTACCCAATTTTTATGTCTTGAGCAACTTTCATGTTTATCTTTGTTGTATTTATGATTTTCTCCATTTCTTTTAAATTATCATCTTGTACCACGACCTATAGACAGGGTTGGTCCAAGAAATAGGTGTATTAAAAAAAATTCCAAACACCACTTCAAAGGGAGACATTTTGGTGGTACTATAATACCCTTTGATTATATGCAATGTCAATCAGATGTAAGAAATTTTCCTTCTTCTCTAATTTTTCAGCAGTGTACATTCTTAAGCATATCTTCTGAAATTTGGTTTTACCTTTCAATTTGTCCCATCCATTTCAAGTTGATATGCAATACTGAAACTTAAGCTTGTACATATTTCTCCAAACAAATATTTCCAAAATGGAGAAGTAAATCTCGGGTCTCTATCAATTACTAAAATAGGAATCCATGTAAGCAAAAAACTTCTTTAACAAATAAGTGGGCTATGTCTGAAGTAAATATTTTAATTTTTGTAGGGAGAAGATAATCCATTTTAGTCAATCTATATACTACTACCAAAATAATATCATGGACCATTTCTAGTTTGAGGTAAACCCATAATAAAATCCATGTTTATGGATTCACATTTCTAATTAGGTATGGTAAGACGTTATAACTTACCAGGTTTACTACATTCCTTAGTTTTCACTTTTTGACATGTCAAGCATTGTTGAACATATTCGCAAATGTCTCGCTTCATCTTCAGCCAAAAGTAATTATTTTCAATGGATGAAGTATGTTTTATGAAATCCGGGATGCAATAGGTATATCATGAGAATCCTTTCAGAATTTTTTGTTTAAGGTTGATGAGATGTGTAATACACTATTTACCTCTATGGTACAATGAAATGTTGGTTCCAAGGAAGTATGAAGTGATTCTATCATTTAGATGAACATTCAGGAATTTTATTCTTCAAACCTTCATAAAGTTCACATAAATTATTATCAGTAAGTAACTTGGTCTTAATGGTTTGTTCAAAGCTACCTCTTTCAGGGATCTAAATTATTTGCACACATCGTGTTTTTCCACTTAAATAATCAACTACCACATCTTCTTCATCAGGAACATATTGTATATCAAACTGCATACTCACTCAAAAATTCTACCCGTTGTCGTTGTCTCATTTATGTTAATGGTTGAGTGAAAATGGAATGTAATCCTCGGTGGTCTATTTTTAATAAAAATTGTTTTCCTAACAAATTGTATCTCCAAATTTTGAGAGCACAAACAATGCCAAGTAATTCCAAGTCATGGGTATGGTAATTTTTTACCTAGATAACTTTCTTGATTCATAACATATTACTCTGTTGTCATGCATCAATACACCACCTATACCATAACCACAAGCATCAGTGAGACTATTGTGAAAGGTTAAGAAAAGTATATAATACGTAGAACTGGTGTAGTCATAATAAATTCTTCTAATTTCATAAAATATTGGTCACACTTTAAATTCCATTGGTAAGGTTTGTCCTTCTCATTCAAAATTGTTAGAGACGTAGCTATATTCAAATATTTTTTCACAAATCTATATTAAAATATTGATAGTCCTAGGAAACTTCAAATTTCATGAACATAATTTGGAATTAACCACTCTTGGATAGCTCTAACCTTTTTGGAATTCAAAGATATTCCATTTTGAGAAATTACATGCTCAAGGTAAGAAACTTCAATTTTAAAGAATTCACATTACTTAACTTCTCATACAACTATTTTTTTCTCAACATTTCTAAAACTAACCAAAGGTGATACTCATGATCCTTCTAATTTTTATAATAAATGAGAATATCATCCAAGATATAATCACAATACATCCAAAAAAGGTCTAAAAACATCACATTATCATAAAAGTGGTTGGTGCATTTGTTCCAAACCAAAAGGCATAACTACAAATTCATAATGACCATAATGGGTTCAAAAATGCAGTTTTGGAAATGTCACATTCCTTAATCCTAATTTGATTGGTAACCTAATCACAAATTAATTTTTAGAAAACATTTTTCATTTTTCACCACTCCGTCTAACAAATCATTGATGTCAGGTAAAGGGATATTTTTTCTTAATATGAGTTTTTTCAGTATTTGATAATCAATACACAATTGCATAGTACTATCCTTCTTTTTAACAAAGAGCATTGGTGCACCCCATAGGGAGAAACACTACGTCTGATTTTCCCTTATTTAAGTAACTCAACAATTTGTACCTTAAGTTCAACTAACTTGGGGATTGATTGTCTATAGGGTGCTTTAGATATGGGTTCAACCACAAAGAGTTAGATCAATGACATGCTCTATAGCTCTATGAGGGGGTAACTCTTATATTTCATAGAGGAATAATCCATAAATTCTTCCACCACAAGTTTAATGTGTATATCTAATTTCAACTTATCACTTTGTTGTGTCACCATGACACAAAAATATTTACAATTATTCCAGAGAGAATTATTAATTTCACAACCAAAATGGTTTTGATAATAATAGATCTCTTTTCACCTTGAAAATTTTTAAATGATCCATTTCGGTCTCCTATAAAGACTTATCGATTTTCACAACCTAGTACTGCATTATTCCTTTCTAGCCAAGTCATATTTAAAATAACATCATATTGGCCAAGGTTCAAAATGTGGAATTTGTTTGTAGTTTCTACATCACCTAATTGAAATTTTAGATTCTAAATGACAACTCCATTATGTTTAACTATTCTCCCATCAGTGATCTCCATGGTTATGGGTTCATTTCACCTAATTGTACATTTTAATTAAGATGTTATTTTGGGGGAAATAAAACTATGACTACTACTCGAATCGACTATAAAAAAAATTACCCTTTATGGTCCATTTAACTCTACTAAGGATATTTGACAATGTATTGTACATGTGTCAAAAACATCATACACTTTCATGTTTTGTGGAGTTTTATTTTTCTAAGTTTTAATTGAACTTTTGTTCATAGGGTTTTAGGGACCAACTTTTGCATAGTGATTGTCTCCACAATGACAACATTTCACACTTGAGGGTAATTTTTTAGCATCTTTATTTCCCATTTGGGTTTTTTTAGAAATATATTTTCTTCTCTTTCTTATTTTGATAATGGGAGTAGCAATGTTTTTTTTATGAATTATTCCCTCTTTTTCTTTAATATGTTATTATACTTCTCAAATTGTTCTACAATTTGGAAGACTTCATCAACTATGGTAAGTTTCCCACACCACACATTTTCTTTCCACTCATCTCTTAATCCATTTATGAACCTTACTACTTTGTCTCATCTCATTTGAAGGGCACAAAACTTTTTAACCATAAAATTTTTGTTTATACTTATTTAATATCTTTCGTTGTCTTTTTAACTCATTTTATCTATCTTGCAAAAAATAATCACATGGGTATTTTTATTGAATTAGGATATTAAATTCTTATCATTTAATTTTTTTGTTTTCAATTGTTGTGAATTAACTCCATCATTGCACCAATTTTATGCAACATCCTTTAATTGATAAGTAGCAATTTGTGTTCTTCCCCTACTATTAGTTCCTTGTAGTTCAAAATACCTTTCTAAATTAGACAACCATTTCTTTGCCTCTTCCCCTATTCCTAATTTACCAACATATTCAAGCAATTTTATTTTTCTTACAAAATTATTAATTTCCTTTTTACTCTATGCATCATAAAAATCAAAAGATTCAATATCAAAATTATGATATGGTTATTCAAAAATACTTTGAGCATTTAAATGACTCTCTTTTTGGCATTCTTTATATCTAATTTTTTCTTATCCTTAGTATTATTTCTAAGCGAGTTGTATAATTGATTTTTGAATTTCTCTAATTCATGAGAACGTCCCCTTCCATATTTTGATTCCTCCTTGTAAATTCAAAGTAGTCCATTTTGTTTGAAGCATCCATAGCACCTCAATTCATTATAACAAGTCGGTTTGTTTATATCAAAAGAAAAATATAAGAGAAACTAACCTTTCTATTCTTTCCTCAAAATGATCAACACTATACTCTTTTTAATTCTTTCCCTAAATATACTTGCTTTGATGAACACAATTTTTCCACTTACATGTTAGGAAATAGGTTTTGATACCAAATTGTAACAATGTTTTTCTCCAAATTCTAGGGTCGACATTTAAATCAATGTTTGAACCAATGCTAATCAACTACGATTAATTAGTAGGGCATGTGTTTGGAATCATTAAGAAGATAAAATGTTAATTGAGAATAGTTTGAGTTTCAGTTAAAAATAAATCGCTCAACCGCAACTAAATTTTTTTTATTCACGAGATCTTTAGTCCCACATGTACTAGAATAATCATTTATACAGACTTTATATAGAAAAATATGTGTATTATAACATGGAGAAAGAGAAAATAGACATGTACATGTAATTAATTGTTAGAGTAGGTATTTACCTTAGCTCATGTTCACCTAGGTACTTTATTTACCTTTATTGTATTTATCCTCACCCACTTATGTGTGTGGATATTTATTTTATTTAATTTAGATATTAAGGGGATATTATCTAGTTATTAGGTATAGTTCTTTCCTTGATCTATGGTATTGATTAGTTCTTTCTTTGATCTATGGTATTGACTAGATCCTTGATGTCTAGTTATTTCTTAAATCTATGGTCTTGACTACTTCTTTGATGACTAGTTCTTTCCTTGATTTATGGCTTGATCTATGACCTTGGTTGGTTCTTAGATGGTTATTCCTTGCCTTCTATAAGCATGGCTCATTCTCATTGTATTTCATTGAGTTCCATAATAATATATGATATTGTTGCTCATTTGTTTGCAAAAGTTTTATGTAAAGTTATCTTAGCGAATTTCTTTCATCTTATTGATTGTGGTGTTTGATCAACATTGAAGTTCTTGGCTTGATACTATCTGGTATACACCCATTGAAATCCTTAGCCTCTAGCCATATGGTATGGTCATATGAGGGTTTAAGTTTGTGATTCCTACTAGTAGGTGCTAAACTCTAGCCTCCTTTTCATTTTATTTGTGTGGTGAAGGCAAGATCATTTTATTTTGTTTTAGTGGAAACTAAAATAAATAGCAGAGCATAAAATTGAAAAACTTGTATCTTTTCATCGGTAACTCAGTCTTGAGTGTTGTTTTTTCCAAAAGTGCTTGTTTTTTTGTGCTCTTTCCATTGGAAATATTTATTTTGAGAATAACACTATAATTATAATGTCGTATAGGAAACTTTGTTCTCGAGCGGGGTGAAGGTTGATACTAGGAGCCACCAAAAACTTCGAATGATGGAGGGCTTAGGACCTCATATGCAGATGTGGATCTATGGGTGTAAAAAAAATAGATGCATGATATAAAGAAGCTAGATTTGCAAAACTGAAACAGATAAGATTAGATCATAATATGCGGGGGTTTCCAGACAGTGTTGGTTCTAAGAGGATTTTAACTCCCTTAGAGGATTTCAACCCCCATGTCAGACAAGATAATAATAGAATACAAGATAAACAGATAACATGCAAGTAAATGAACAAAGGAACCTGACGCTGCAGGTGTGTAGATGGTATTATTGATCTGATGCGTGCAACATGAATCTTAATTTTCTTCCTTCGGTCCGGTCGGTTCAAGTCTTCTTGAAAAATATATCCATCCAGCTCTAGGTCTTCGGTCCTTTTTGAAATATCAGGGGAAAATCCATATTTATAGCTTGGATGTGAGGTTAGATTGGGGTTAACAGGTAACCAGGGTTGGGTAGAGTAACCCAAGTTAAGAGATATGATGTGATCACGTGGGGACCTCAGCTTGAATTATTAGATGGAGTGGGGAGCATGATTGACATGGTAGGTGAGATGATAGATTCCATTTAGAAAGGGATGTCGGATGGGTATATTAATACCCATGGATTCAATAATTTGCAGAGATGGGGGATAATACAAAAAGTTGAATTATCAAATGGGTCTACATGGAGCCCATTTGATAATTAATTAAATAAGGTGATAAAATAGATGGGATTTCATTTAATTTAAGAAAAAGAAAAGCGAGAATGAAAATTACATGAATGTGAGATGACGGAGGGGCGCTATACCAAAAATTGGTGTCTACATTTGCCCCTTTTTGTTGAGTGGTTTGCGATAGCAAGCCATGAGACAAAAAAAAAAGGGTTAGATGAGATATGTGTCTAAAGATGGATGAAGACATGACCAAAGGCAAGATGCCTCAGGCAAAAAAAAAGATCACAAAAACAATGAAAAAAAATATGGGGGTGACTCCAATATCACATCAATAGAGGACAATTGCGGTCTCAACGGAGAGAGATGACAACGTTCTACAAACCAATGAGTGGGTGAAGACCACTGCAGTATGGATGTAAACTAAGATGACAAATGGGTCATAGGAAAACATCAAAATATGTGCAATTGAATGCGAAAATATGTGCGAAATCCTTCGTCTGCGAGGAATCGTGTGAAAAGTCATACGCCTGTAAAAGGGACAAGGATAAAGATAATGATGCCCCAGCACAGGGCACGAGAATGACACAAAGTGAGTTATATATGTTAACAAGTACGAAGATGAAAAGGTGCCCCAACATAAGACATAGATGGCTGTTGAAATAAGATATCCCAGGGGAATATTCATAAATGTGGATAGGATGAGCAGATAGGATAGAAAGGTGAGATAAAAGTTTCTAAAAGGGGATAATGGTAATCATGTTCCATAGTAAAGATACATAAGTGTTAGAAAATTAGAAGGTACATGTAGTCCTACTTGTTCGATAAGTAGGAAAAGAAGTCAAGATACTTTTGTGACAAAAAAAAAAGCAGAGAAACTATGCATGGAAGAGAACAAGATCAAATAGGTGATGGTCGTTATGGTATCTTCCAAGACAAAAAAATGTCAAAGGAAGATGGGAAGAATTTATTATAAATGGATATGATAATGTCCTTGCGAGAGGATTGACGAAGATAAAATATGTGACATGGTTCTCAAAAAGAGAAGAGGTCAATGTTGCAAATAGAAGAACAAGAAGGGTAATCAAATAGAATGGTGGTACATAAACAGAGAAACATTGGCATTGACTGTGAATGTCAGATGTGAGGGATGTTGAGAAAGAGAAAAGGGAATAGACAAGAGGATTGGTTGATTATGAGAAGAGCAAGAAATATTGAATGTGAAGGTGACAGGGGTATGGAATAGAGGGATGAAGATGGAGGAGGAGAAAAGAAGGAATGAAAGGGGAGGAAAAATAACAAATAAGGAATATAAAGAAAGGTGGAAATGAAGAAGGATAAACAAAGAGAAGACAATAAAATGACAGAGCAGAGGGTTAAATTATGAAAAAGAGAGAGAGTTATTTAAAACGAAAGGTGTGAAGGAGGATGAAGCAGAGGAAAGTAGAGAGGTAATGGAAAATGAAAGAGATGATAGAGCAAAGAAAATTGAGTGAAACAGATCATAGTGAGGAAATCCAAGGCAAAGAATATGGAACTGACTGCATGGAAATGCATTTGGATGATGAGATGATAAAGGAGATGGGACAACGCTGAAGAGTCTGGTTATCGATGGGGAAGTAAGGAGGAAGTGTGAGGTAAAACAAGGAGGAGGATGAGAAAGAGGAAGTGAAATAAGACAGGGACAAGAAAGGAGGAGAAGACAGCAGAGAAAATTATACATAAGGAAGGGAACCAAGAATGAAGATATTTGATAAAGAGTGAGAAACACAAGGAATGTAAAGAGAAGCTTGAGGGGAGGAATGACATCGATTAGAAAAGAAGCAGAGATGCATGAGATGAGGATAAGTTGATGATGAGAAAATAAAGAGAGGATGTATGATGAAGACATTAAATAAATTGGCAAGGAAGAATGGAAGATGGAGAACTGGTGAGGAAAAAGAAAGGATGGGATAGGAGAGGCAATGTCAGTGAATGGATGTTAGGAGAAATCCACTGATAATGATCAGTAGGAAAGAATGGGAGAAAATATGAGACGAGGCAGAAAGTAAACAAAGAATGGGAGGGGTAAGGCCAATGAAGGGACGTTAGGAGAAGTCCCCCGATAATGATCAGAGGACACAGAGGAAGGAAGGAAGGAAGATAGAATGGAGGGGGTCAAATAAAAGGATTCGAGCTATGCAGAATGGGGATGAGTGATTTTTAAGAGAAGTCCACCAATAATTATTAACGTGGAAATAGAAGATGATGATGAAATAATGTTAGGAGAAGATCAATGACAATGACGGGTAAATATGGAGTTAGATATGTGGGAGAACTCTAGAAGATGGAGCGGAAAGAGTAAAGAAAGGAGGGATAATGATGTGTAGGAAGATGAAGACGAGGAGAGGATGCAATGGATGAGAATGAATGAGATAAAAAATGAAGGAACAAGACACAAAATGAATGGAGAAGCTACAGTTAATAAAGATTACCCAAAAATGGATGATGGAGATGAAAACGAGGTAAGGAGGAAGTGGTGTTTGTGTGAATGGAAGAGGAGGTGAGAGGATGTGATGATGGGGAATGACGAGAAAATGTAGATGGAGAGAATGTGGGGTAGTGGGCGAGTGCAGGATGACTGATCATGCTAAAAAGGACTCTTAAGTAATATTGTCATGCCGCAGGAGGATTTAAGTAAGATCACCAAACCGGCGGTGATAATATGGAAGGGGAAAGGCAACATTGTATTGGATACAGGTGTGGAAGGGTTGGTTGGAGTGGATGAGTACGATGAGAGGAGGGAGATAGAACATGAGGAAGATATGATGGGAGGTGAAAGATTCAGATAGAAAACCATTCTTAAGAGGAACTCTTAAGTGATATTTCCCTGAGACGAGGATGGTTAAGTAGAATCGCCAAACCGAAGAAAAAGAAGGATGATGAAAAGATTGAGCAGCGTATATCAAAATGGAACAAGAGATGAAAGGAGGTGATATCAAAGTGATGACAAGGAAACAGAGGAGTGTGACATGAGTGGATGGAGGAACATATGCAGTGTAGATGAAGAGTGTAAGGGCAATCCTTAATTGGGATGCCCACGTGGTGGGAGTGATGATGCAAGAGTGTTAAGTGGAAAAGGAGGAGTGGAAAGACGTTTTTGGTGGTGATTGTCATCTGTTGAAAGAGGAAATGGTGGAGAATCTTCTACAATGTGAGGATCCAAGGAAGAAGATATACCTTAACTAAGATTTGCTGGTTGTATGGATGATTAAGTAAGATTGTCAAACTGAAAGCGTAAGAGTAAAAGGGAAACTCAAGAGGAAAGACATGTAAGATATTTGGCGTCATGCAAGGGGACAGAAACGTGAGAAGGATGATGTAGAGATAAATGGTGATGAGTGGAAATGGAGAGCGAGGAGCAATGGATCAAAGACATTGTTGAACATGTTGAGAGATAAGGAGCTGCAGGATAATGAACTTGCCTTGAGTAGGATTCGCAAATTGTAACGGTGATCAAGTAGAATTCACAAACCGAAAAGTGTATTTGCAAATGCATTCATGGAAATGATGGATAGATATAAAATTCATGGTGTGAAATTTGATGTGATTTTTATAAAAGATGATTTGGATGATATGAATGGAACATAGTTGTAGCAAGGGCGTACATGGAAACTATGTTTCGAATTGGATTAGAGATAAACAAGAAAGGGTTACCACTCAAGGCATTGCACTTGCTACCGATAGCAGGTATTAATACATAACCAATGATAGTTAGTTATACCAAAAGATCATGAGAGAAATATGGATGAAAGATGCTCGTAATCCTAATATTGACATGACAAAGGGATCGAAGATGTGACTTGTACGCGGGAAGAGGGATCTCCAAAGGTGGTGTTCCTTAAGTCTATGCCCTAGCTCTGGGAAAGGGAAAGAACAATAGCAAAAAAAATTCTAAAAATGTTGATAAAGGAAGGTTGATCAATGCGGAAAACCTTCCATATGTCATAATAACATAGTATCCATCCTTCGAGGGTATAGTCTACTTTTTACATAATATAAATGACAAGAATAATATGATAGTCCGTCCTTCAAGGGATTGGTCTATTTCTTTTGATTTTGATTTGATTTTGATTTGTATGCATATATTTTTCTTTTTCTCTTATGTTTTACATGAATAGCTATCCTTCGAGGGATCAGTCTATTTTTGATAACTTTGATTTTTCCTTTTGCATACATGAATTTGAGTTTCACATGGGGGAGAGTTGGGAATAGTTAAGTAAACCAATTAGGAGGGGATAAGGAATGTACAAGAGACACCCTGGACCCTCTACGTGGCTACAATAGGAGAATGAGAAGGTGACAGATGTAATGGTTATGGGGTCACATCAAAGTAGTGAAGGCAGACCACATAATTCAGATCATTATAATGACAAATCGAAGGGGCTAAGGATGGAGGAATGATCTAAGGATATAACTAAGTTATCATTGGTAAATATGCTAACAGTAGACAAGTGCAATGCATTAAGAGGTTACGTCTCTGGTTTACCACCAAGAGAAGGAAGACATTAAGTTGCAACATGATGAGATGATAGACAAGCAGGAAATAAAACTATGTCCTGAAGGAAATGAACATATGACCACAATGGTGGATTTAGATGAAAATAAATGGTGCCCCAAGAGAGACATAGACATAGAAGGACAATCATGGCCTCAAAGGAGGACTTCAATGAAAAAGATGATAACCCAAAAGAAGCATAAATATTTCCACAATGGTGGACTTAAAATGAGTGAGGATTTGGGCAGAAATAATTTAGATTGGATGAATGTGAAGGAGGTAGAAAAGATAATGTCAAAGAGTGAAGTCCCCAAGTAACAAGGGAGTTGTACGGATGAGATGCTCAAGGGCGAGGGAAGGTTGTTCCCTCAATAAGTTAAATGTGAAGGAGTTAAAGGATTTCGAAAGAGTTTAGATGAGATTGTTTTAGATTTGGATGGAATAAACGGTTGGAGACCACAAGTGTGTTTAGCAAGATAAGCGGTATTGGTGAACAATGGGGGACCTTCCGTAGGAGGAATGTCATGTGCAGGAGGAATGTTAAGGGATGAGGTGGATGAAGGAATCATGGGAGACCTGACAGATGGGATATGAATTTGATTCAATGTAGATGGAGAAGGAAATTTCCCCTGAATGAGGAAATCATCTTTCTCAGTAAGATTGTGGATGATTGTTCGAAAGGCTTTACAATGTTTGATGTCATGGCCCGAGGTATGATGATAAGTGCAACTGTAATTAGGATTGAACCATAATGGTTTGGGACCATATGGATTAAAGGCTTTACTAGGAGGAAGTGTGATGGAAGATATTCGAGTTAAATGTCAAAAGATATCTGTGTAAGACCCCATTGAAGTGTCATGACGAAGGTAACTCTTGTGGGTTTTGGAGTTAGGAGAAAATGTGGATGTAGATTGGATGGGTGAAATTCATGTTTTGGAGGACAAATCAAATTTGGTTGAAGGATTGTATTTTTTGGATGTGGATTGATCATTACAAGATGTTTTAGATGGAAAGACTAATCCTAACAAGGAGGTTGTGGCATTGGATTGTTGAGAAGAGGGAAAACCTGAATGTTTCCAAGGATGCATAGGGGATTGTCGGGGATTTTTTGCCCCGAGCCTTAGACTTCAACCGAGAAGATTGACCTCTAGCAGGGATAATTATAATTTCAACCAGAGGATTTGATAGCGGTGGTGTGGTTATTAATGGAGAAAATGTCCTAAAACAAGATGAGGATGTTAATGGAGAGATAGGTTTTTGTATGATGCGATTAATGATATTTATGTGAGATGTGGATTGTTTCGGTTTTGGCATGGAAAGAGATGATTTTGTAGAGGGAGAAGATAAACCCTCTTTCTTTGATTCAGGTGGATATGTTGGTTCAGTAGATGATCCAAAGAGTATATTTGATAAAGTTACAGATCGAGAGGATTGGGTTGGTGTGATAGAAGGATTAGGTAAAGAGTATTGGGATAAAGCTGATGATGTGGCCATGGGCGAAGATACATGTAAAGATGTCAAGGTAGGGATAGGTGTATTTTCTGGTATGATAGATATAGGGGTAGCTAGGATGAATAGGGACGTATGAATATTTGGAATATGTGGAAATGTGGGTGGTGTGATAACCGATGGAGTAGACCTTATGGGTAAGGATAATGTAGCAAATGCATGAGCATTTTTGAATGTAGAAGTAGAAGGGACTTGTTTTTTCATAAATGTTTCAAGGGTTAAGAATGTATGTTTGCTAAAGGGGTTGATGTCGAAGGTGGGGCGGTAAGGGTGTATGTAGTAGAACAGAGTTTAGTTGGGATGAGTGTGGAGATAAGTGATGTAGGTGTAGTAATAGGTGTGTTTGATGAAGATGTGGGTGAAGGAATAGATGTGAGTGTTGTAGGGATGTGTGCAGATATAAGTGGGGCTGAAAAAGGTGTTGAGGATGAATCTAATGTGGTAGATTGAAGTATGTTTGAAGTGGAAGAAGTGGATGGTATAGTTAAATTTGATGTGGATGTGATAATGATCAGAGAAGGTGTAGGTTTAGGATAGGTAGTGAAAGTTGATGTAGGTGTGATAGGTTCCACATAAGGAATGGGAATAATGTCCATTGTAGGGACATGTGGAGTTGGTGATAAGATGGGATCTTGATTGACAGTGTCAACCATACAAGTGTTTGATAGTTGGGATGTAAAGAGTGTGGCTTGATTTATTGGTGGTTGATTAGATTGCGCAGTTAAAGTATCAGTTTGGATATCCCATTGATTTATGAGTTGTTGGACACGATCTTTAAAGGAACGAAATCTCTCAATGTTGTGACCTTTGACTCGATGATATTTACAATAGTGGGCTTTGTGATACCAAATAGGCTTGGCTTGTGAGGTGTCCACGGGTCATATGGGAGGAAGTTGGATGGAGTTTACGCTCATCAACTTATCAAATACAGAATTGTATGATTCTCCTAAGGGAGTGTAGTTGGCTATTGATTAAGGAGATCATTATTGAGACCATGTGCTTGATGTAGATGGGGATGAGAGTTCAATGACCACATTGTTGGCCGCAGCCATGAACTCGTCATTATGTGTGAATGGTTTAGTGGATTCAAATTTTGATTTAATTGAACTTAGTTTAAGATGACCCTGCTCAATGGCACGGGTTTCGAGCTTGTGAGCCATTGTGAAATCTTCATCAAAGGTTTGGAATGATTGGATTTACAAAGTAGATGATATATGTTTTGCACATGAACATGAGAATAAGTTGATGAGTTTGGTTTGTGGGATATTGAAGGATAGTTGGTTTATAACATCATGCCATCATGTGACAAAGTCAGCGATGGGCTCATTTTCAAACTATCAAATGGTGTATAGATCAATGATAGTGGTTTTACGTGCGATATTAATAAAAAAGTGTTCTAAGAACAACTATGCAAGTTGATTGAAAGAGAATAAGGTATGTTGTGGGATACTGTTGTACCTGTCCAACCCGAGACCAGACAAAGACATAGGGAAAGTGCGAAGAAGTAGATCACGATCATGCGCAATAAGAAAACATGCGTGTTTAAATGCAAGGAGATGTTGTTGGGGATATTCCTTGTTGTTGAACTTATTAAACGTGGGAAGTTTCCAATGAGGAGGGTAGGGTTTAATTGGAACCGACGAATGAATCGGTTCGTTACAGATTTGTTCATAAGATAAGGTTTTTTTGGGTACTACGGTAAGGGTTTCTAAACTGGCTAACCGATTCATTAAGGCATGAATTAAATCATTTGAGGTGTTGTAAGGTTGAGATCAGATTGGTTATGTGGTTTGAAAAGTAGTTTGATAAGGCGAATGATGTTTTTTTGGGTGTGTGGGTGTTTGGTGAAGCATCTGATAAGGTGGTTGATAAGTTTGTGGATAGGATGTTTGCAGAATGGTTTGATAAGATAATTGATTAATTTGTGGATATGTAGGTGTTTGGGGAGATGCTTGGAAAAGACTAACATGTGTCACAGGTTGGGATTTTCTCATAGGTTGACTTTGACTAATAGGGGCATGATGTGGTTGTTAAAGTAGGCTAGGTTGTTGTGGTAAAAGATAAACGGGGATATGTGTGTTAAGAGTCTAAGATGGTTGGAGCATACAATGGACAGGAATTTAAGTATGAAGAGGTTGAGATGGCTAGACAAGCCTATTAATAGTGGATGAAATAGAATTGTCAAAATGGAAGGTGGGTGGAATGTGATCCACCAATTTTGGAGATTGGGAGGATTGAGAGATTATAGGATATTTTTGGAGTAAGAAGTAATATATGGGGTTAGGAGGGGATTCGAGTGTATCTAGAGGAGCAAGAGATGGTGGTGTGATTGATTTTGGAAGACTGGCTTGACAAGGGATATGAGGGTTGGTGTCAAGGTGGGGAAAATTTTGGATGACATGGTTCTCATGAGGTAAGACCATGGAGACTGGAGGTTGGGTGACTGACGATGTGGTTTTGAGTTTAAAATCGTGTTGGGTGAGATCTTCAGAAGAAGTAATATCATTGGATAGAGCAGATTATTTATTTGCCTCGATTCGAGAGAGAGCGACAATAGTTGTGAAGTAAAGAAACATTTGTTTATGTATGTTGTTGACAAACAAATTAAGAAAAATATTTTTTAACATCATAATTAATTTGAGATGTAAGGTAAAACAGATAATGAAGGTGCCTAAAGAAATCTAAGGTTGGTTTCTAGTAGTTATGGATTGGAAGATGTCTGAGATGGTTTCCTATTGGGTGTTTAAGTCCCAATCAGTTAACCAGGTGAGAGGAACGTTTTGATGTGTTAATTATGTTTGTGCAGTCTCAGGCAGTGTGTGATAAGTGAAATGCAAAGAGTTAAATCCTTTACTTGGGCTATGTAAGCAAGCAGGATGTAGAAAATAAAGGTTCCTTTTTAATCCAAAATGAAATATGACATTCGATGTGGAAAATCACTCAAAAAAGGGAAAATTCAATGCAGAAAAGAGAAAATAGAGAAAAATGAGGAATACCTGGAGAATTGCTTATCGGTGTTAGTTAATTGCACATGTTTAGAGGTATTAATCACGGACCCGAAATATCTAGTGACCTTAAAAATTTATTTGATCGCATGTGATGATGGCGTACTTGGAGGCGATAATCAGTGGCCAGGAACACCCAAGTAACCTAAAATGGCATCATCTATGTTTACAGATAAGGTCAGTAAAAGTATTTTGTGTGGTGTGTTTGATTTAAACATTGGTCTTTGACAGCATAATTTTGTTGTCGTGAGGTTATAGACATTATCCTGCAAGAAGATAATAAACGCTATTAGTTAAGGTAGTTTAAAAAATGACTTTATAAATTTTACAAATGGTGTCGCCATAAATACATAAAAATAAAATAATTAATTAATCTAATTAATTAACAAAATTGTAGTTTAATGTTCCTATTTCATTCGAGTAAATAAGCGACAAAAATTAAACCATAGACTATAAAATAATATAAAGGAAGCAATTTAGTCTAAAAGATAAATTAGATTAATGAAATAATAGCTTATATAAAAGTTAAACTAATGAAGTGATATGACTTATAAAAGCTCAACTAATAAAATGATATGACTATAAAAGTCCAACTAATAAAATGACATGACTATTGTAGACACCTAAAATATGCTTACACGTAACATTTCATCCAATTCAACCAATTGACGACACTTTGTTAATTCCCCCATTCTTCGCCCCACTCTCGGATGCCCATTTACGACACATTCTCGGTCGTATTCCTCCTATAATTAACTTATTTGGCTAATATCTCTCTTATTAGCTAAACATTCCTCCTTTCGACCATTCAAAACATCCCTAGTTCTCTCTAGACCACTTTTGTTGGCTTCGTAGGTTATCTATCAGTCACAATTGGTTATCCAAACCCCTCCCAACTCTCAATGAGTCTCTAATCACTTGCTAATCAAGTTTAACTAGCTTAATCCTAGCTTAACTAAGCCTAAAGCATGTTTATCCTAATCTAATCTAAAAGTGATTTTTGAGATTTAGTCTCACATGCACCCAAATTCCAAATTCTCCCAAGTGGAAAACTATAAATACAAGGCTAAGCCTACCCATTAAAACTACAACTTTACACACAACTTTATACACCTTCACACCTAGGATATCTTATTAACACTAAGAACACCTAGTTTTGGGATTCCATTTTTATTATATTTAAGCTATAAGAACATTTGGATCTTGGCCATACTCCATTGTTGAGAGCTCCTCCATCTTGCATCCATCCATTCCAAATATAGTTTAGTAAGGGAAGATCTAAAGCTTGGCTATGTAGCCAACTTAGAGAGATCTCTTCACTATTTTTGGGAGTAAACAACACACAATTTGATTTCTTAGAATCTAACTAGGTTCACTTTCATTAAGCTTTTATGGAGTAGAGAGTAGTATATATGCTAGGGTTTGAATATTTGTTTCAAATTTATATATGCATAGATAATTTCTTGTTTAGCTCTTATCTCATGGTGCATGGATGAATAAAGCAAAGCTTTGAGGTTCTTTAGCCTCATTCCATAGCTTTTGCAAACTTTCCATTGCACACAACTATAAAAGCCCAACTAATAAAATGACATGACTATAAAAACCCAACTAATAAAATGATAGATTCGTCAAACCTACCTAAAGGATGAGTGAATTAAAATTAGTGGGTCATACCGTACATGGACACAAATTTTTACACATAAAGCGAATCACATGAAAAAAAGAACTAAATGGGACATATATAATTAACTATAGTGTTGACATTCCATGGATGTGGATTACATTGGAATATTGAATGGCATTTTTTATAATTTAATTCTAATTTCTTTCATAATTTTTTATTTTGTTTTAATTAATTGTTATTTATGTATGTAATTAATATTAATATTATTTTGATTAATAATAAAAATGCATTCGATATTATTTATAATGACCACATAACACATAACAAGTTAATTAAAAATGAGAAGCACGTACCTCCTGGTGAGTGCTCATCTCCAAGTTGGAGCATCAAGGATTTTATCTCAGAGTCCATAAGTATTTTTTAAACATTCACTAACATCAGGATCATGCATACTTACTAGGAGGGTAATAAATTGGTAGATGCGCTAGCTAATTATGGCATTAATGTTAATCACATTGTTTGGGATAACAATAACATCCCTAAGTAGCTTCAAAACAACATTCATGCGGATTTCTATACGCCACAATTTCTTGAGTTGAGATATGATTTTTGGGCATGGATCAATATCAATAAAACTCCCACATGTGTTGATTTAAAAACTATGATTATGCAAATCCTGTTGAATAATCAAGATAGTGTGAAGTATATGGGGAAGTCCAAGTGGAGTTACATTGATATGAAAATCGTGCATGCGGGAAGCACTGTGCTTGCTAAAATTTGAATACAAGTCTCCACGGATATCGAAGACAGTAATAATGTAATTGATGATAGGGAGTGGGATAGTAAAAAGGCCATTATTCCCACATGTGAATTTCCGCAGGCTCAGATCAGTAGGCACGCGAACGTTTGTGGGAATAGCAACAGCTCTCATTTTCAACATTGTGCAGATTATAACAGTAAAAAGTAGTCTGGCTTCAACGCTCTCAAGGATTTTGGAATTTGTTGCAAACAGTTAAGAAAAATGAAGATGGGGGTCCCCCTTGCCAAATTGAGCCTAGTGTGGACCCAGACTGGAAGGATAATGTTGAGTTATGGAATATACTCAGCAAGGGTGGCATCACCAACTTCATGGAGAAGGTTCAGGGACATGATCAAAGCATCTCAGTATGTTTTGTGAAGGATTGGAAGGAGCGGACTGTGGAATATGCGGGGAAGAAGATCTTGGTCAACAAGGAGCTTATTGCTGAAGCGACCGGTCTTAGCATGGAGGGATACCTTTTTTTAGCAAAAGGGTCGACAGAGATGTTGAAGAGAGGAGATTTGTGGAGGGATATGAGAAGCTCATCTATATTACTGTGGGCCTACTTGTTAGCTCGATCCCTCTGCCTTATGATGAGGTTACTCGCATGATGATACAATTCATTTCTTTGGAATGGAGGTTTGTCATCGTACCTGCTAAGCACCTTATCTTTCTCAACCACTTCTATAGGAATCGCTTGGTTTGTTTCCCCCACTATTTACTGAACTCTCTTGAGCACTCCATTTTGGAAGTTTCAAAAGCATACCCAAGCAGTTCCTTTGCACCAGGGGCTTATTCTGCTGTTGCATAAATTTTGTCTTCTTAGGTATATTGGTCTCCCTTCCCTCGCCTAGCTCTATTCCCCCTCTACCGGGTTTTACTGCTACTAAGCCCCATTTCTCCACTATCTGCCCCCACTGCTTTCACCCCCTTGTCGGTCATTCAGGCTTCATCTTACATTCCCCCTACTGCTGCTCCCACCACCTACTTCACTTCCACCTCAACCAGACCGGTCACTAGGGCATCTAGAAGGCTTAACCTCGATACTCTTATTGCGGGGAAGGGCCCTCATGAAATTTAAATTGCACATGACCTCCTAAATATTAGCAGTGTTAGTCCCCGATATGTGCATATGGAGAGCTCTACAAAAAGGCTGGAAGCCTTAGAAGTTGAAATGAAGCTGTTAAAGGATGAGGTTAAGAACTTGGCAAAACAGAAAGGAAAGAGGAAGAAGGAGGAGGTGGTGGATATTGATAACAGCCAGATTGAAGATATTTACAAGAAGCTGAACTCCTTAGACTCCCATTTAGGGAAGGGCAAAACTCATCATGATTACAATATGGCCATTTTTAGTGTGATTGAGGAGTTCATTGAGTAGTATGTCAGAAGTGTCTCCAATCTCAGCGGAGTTCTGGAAACACTTTGGGGCAATGATAAGGAAAGCAAAAGGACCATTGATCAGCTAGATAAGACTGACACTGCCCACATGACAACTTTGGGGATGTTCAGATCCTGGAAGAACATCAAAACCAGCATCGACAAAGCTGCCAAGAAGTAGTTGTAGGTGATTTAGCTGCTCTTGTTTGTTTTTTTGTTGTTTTTTTGCTATTTTTTTGCTAATTTTGTGCAGAGTTCTTGTTGTTTTGTCTTGTTTAGGTAGTTGTTTTTTTGCTACTTTGGGCTTCATTGTCATACTTGGATTCTGATCCTTTTTTCTCTGATTTTCATTCCTATTCTGGATCCTAGGCCCTCTATTGTACTTAAGGGTATAGTCCCTTTCAAAAAACTATTTGCTAATAATAATAAAAAAAGATAATGTATTATTACTAATGGGAAAATAAGACAATAGTATTTTTCCAGTGGTTCATGATAATTTTCATTTTATAAAAATCATAATAACTATTTCTAATATTGGGAAAATCCCAATAGAAACTAGGTAATTTGGTGTATCCAACCAATAATTTTGATTATAAACATTAAAAACTTCTTGACTCATAGCGGGGTTATTCCCAAGATACTGTTAAAAACTCATTAACTTTGAATGATGGAAGGCTTAGAACCTTAGATGCTATAATTATAAGATTTAGAGTAGCGCAAAGAAGATAGCATGCATGATATAAAGAAGCTAGATCTATCAAAACTGAATACATATAATCATTAGACTTTCACAATCTAAGAATGGTTGAACCATAGATCACATACTAAAATCCCCAAGAGGATTTTTTTAACTCCCTTGGAAGATGTTAATTTTCCTTTTGTCAGGATTTATTATAGATCATGAATATGGTCCCTTGATCAACCCCTATTAAATATTATGGAATATAAAATCATCAAGTAAAACTAAAATTACGAGGGAACTTAGCTTGACCTCTATTGTGGACCTGAAGTGGGATTATCAATATTGTCCATAGATTACAAAACATGGATCAATACAGATTTCTCCCTCAATGCATTAACAAAACCTTAATTAAGCTACTTTCTTCTCAAACCATGGGCTATAGGTCTCTCAGATCTTCTTGAAAAGGTGAATATATCACATGTTTAATTTAGAACCATATCAGGAACACATACAATTAATTTATAGCCAGGTAACTGGGGTTTGGTATATTTTCACAAACTAAGACAATCATTAACGTTACTTGCTATGAATTATTAGATGGAGTGGGGAGCATGATTGACATGGTAGGTGAGATGGTAGATTCCATTTAGAAAAGGGTTTCGGATGGGTATATTAATACCCATGGATTCAATAATTGGTGATAGATGGGGGATAATGCCAAAAGTTGAATTATCAAATGGGTCTACGTGGAGCCTATTTGATAATTAATTAAATAAGGTAAGAAAATGGATGGGATTTCATTTAATTTAAGAAAAAGAAAAGTGAGAATGGAAATTACATGAATTTGAGATGACAGAGGGGCGCTATACCAAAAATTGGTGTCTACATATAAAGTGTCAAATTGTAACACGCACTCATTATAAGTTCCATAATCTAGGGGGGGCTCTTCTTACATTGCTTGGGGGTCTTGTTGCATTATTTGGTTCTTGCATTTCTTTTGGTGATTTTTTTAGAATGGGGTCTTTATCTACTTCTAAATTAGATCATGTTGAGCCATTAATAACACATAATTACTATACATGGAAACCAAGAATGGAAACAATAATTAAGTGGAAAGGATTATGGGCTTTAAATTCTTCAGAACAACCAGTGTTCACTAGAGAATATGAGAAATTTATGTACCAGTGCAAATTTGATGAGGGTATGGGTTTAATAGGAACTTATGTAAGTGACAGTCTTTTGTTTCATTTGGAAAAATGTGACTCTCCTTTCAAAATATGAGAGAAATTGGAATATTTATTTAGTAAGGTGGATCATATGAGAGCCATGCAACTTGAAATTGAGATCACCTCTCTTAAACATAAATATTTTCCAAAAATTATAGACTATCTTACCAAGTTCAAGCATTTGTTGACACAATTGAAGGGGAGTGGAAGATATTAGAAATATGAAGAGTGTGTTTACTTGATTCTATCTAAGTTGAGAGGACCATTCCAAATTTTTGCTTTTACCTTTATCTCTAGTATGGATGCCTTAGGTGACACATTCAAAATTCCTGACTTAGAAACATTTTGTGAAAGACTTACTAGGGAAGATTCCAAATTGTCTAACCTTGAGTCTTCCACCTCTCAAAAGGCATTAGTTGCATCTAATCCTAAGGGCAAGGGAAAACCAAAAAGTAAAACCAAAACCACCCCCTTCTCCATCTCAAAATGCTCCTAAACCCAAAGAAAACAACTCAAAACCCAAGGAGTCTTCGAAATCCAAGAATAAGTCTAGTCTTTCATGTTTTTTTTATGGGGGTATTGGTCATGAAGAACATAGGTGTTTATAAGAAAATGCAAGCCTTAGAGGATGCAGTCAAGAAACACAAAACATTTTATCTCTACTCCACCTCCTTCTAATCAGCATGACAAAGCACTTAATGTTGTTGGGAGATTTTAGTCACCACTTGAAGACAGTTGGGTTATAGATTATAGTGCTTCTCATCACATGACTTCTTCCAATGAGTCTCTTGTTTCTCTAGGTTTGATTTCTACTTCCAAAATTGAGGTTGGAGATTCTTTCTTTCTTTCTGTGGAGGGAAAATGTGATATACACCTTGATGGTGGTAGTATCTAAGATGCACTGTATTTTCCTAACATCACCACAAATTTTATTTTTGTATATCAAATTTTTCATTTTGGTCAAGGAAAAATAGTGACTTTTACACCACATGGGGTAGAAGTATGAATTGTGTTGGAGCATCATTCACTTGTTGCTCAAGGTATTGTTGATCATATTTCTAGACTATATCACTTTGAGGGTTTTGATGACACTTTCTCTATAGGGATATGATTGGTTTCTCATGCAGATTCAGAGAGCAAGCTTTGGCATGAGAGATTTGGACATCTCAATTACATATAATTAAAGGATTTGAGCACTCATGGTATGGTATATGGTATTGCTAGAGTTTATTGTCTTAAGGGATTTTGTCATGGTTGTGCATTGGGAAACAACACCAAGATCCTTTTCCTAAGAATTTTTCTAAGAGACTTTCTTCACCACTTGAGCTTGTGCATAGTGACTTGTTGGTTTTTCCTACCCCCTCTTTCAATGGAGCTAAGTATGCACTTACGTTTATTGATAATTTATCGAGGCGTACTTGGGTTTATTTTCTCAAGTATAAAAGTGATGTTTTTTCACACTTCAAAGTCTTCAAGGTTTGGTCGAGAAACAATATTCTAGTTGCATAAAGAACATTCATACTGATAATGGGGGGAGCACTTCAGCAATGATTTTTCTAACTTTTTGGAAACTCAAGGCATTATTCACTAGCATTTTGTTTCTCATACTCCACAACAAAATGGCTTAGCATAATGGAAGAATATAACTTTTAAGGAAATGGCTAACTGTATGATACATTTGAGAGATTTACCTCCTATATACCGGGCAGAAGTCATTAATTTTGCTAACTACATTCAAAATCACATACCACACATAGCACTTGAGCATTTAACTCCAGAGGAAGCTTGGTCCAACACTGCCCCAGATGTCTCATTTTTTTTATTATTTGGGAGCCATGCTTGGGCCTTTGTGCCAAAGAAGAAAAGGATAGCCTTGGATAAGAAGAGAGAACCCTTGATCTTTGTAGGGTATTGTGAGGACATGAGAGCTTATCGACTTTTAGATCATGATACTCATAACGTTATTTTTCAAAACACATGTTCAGTTTGGTGATTGGTTTACTCCTCATGATTCTTCATCTTCTTCCATGCCTCCTTCATCTCATCTTGAGGATACTTTCTTTGAGGAGGTCGATGAGGAGGTTATAGATGTCGTTGAGGATCCTATTCCCACTGATGTTGTCACCATGCCTAAGTGGTTTCATACTATAGTTTTTGAGGCAGCACCTTTCCTACAGGATCTTCCACCCACTAAGAATCATCACACACATTCTATATGTTATGGAATTTTGTGTCAGGTAGTTTCTGAGGATCCATAATCTTCTTCAAAGGCTCATGGGATACAAGAGTGGGATGATGTGATGGCAGCTGAGTATTCTTCTTTGATGAAGAATCATACTTGGGATTTGGTATCTCTTCCTAAAGGAATAAATATGGTTAGGTGTAAGTGGGTATACTGAACCAAATATGTAGCTAATGGGTCCATTGACAAGTATAAGGCTCGTCTTGTTGCCAAGGGTTTTTCACAAGTTGAAGGTATTAATTACTCTAATAATTTTGCACCCGTTACCAAGATGGATTATGTATGCCTTGCACTTGTTATTTTTATATCACAGTGGTGTCCTGTATACTAGATGGAAGTGAAGAGTGCCTTCTTACATGGAGATTTACAAGAGGAAATATGCATGGAGAAACCAGTTGGATTTGTTCAAGATTCTTCTCTTGTTTGTAGGCTACGAAGGTCTCTCTACGGTCTCAAAGAAGACCTCGGGCTTGGTATGAGAAGATAGATTTTTTTATTCTATCTACTAGTTTTGTTCATTACCACTCCAATCATATAAAGTATCTCCAGCATGTTGGTGAGGATATTGTGATACTTGTCTTGTATGTTGAGGATATCTTACTGATAGCTCTTCTTCCCACATTCAGACTATTCAGAGGGATCTTTCTACACAGTTTGACATGACAGATCTTGGGTTATTGTATTATTTCCTTAGATTGTAGATTTCTCAGATAGATTCAGGGATTCATTTGAGTCAACAAAATAACACCTGTGATCTTCTTCAGTGCTTTGATATTGATGATTGTAAGTCAGTTCCATCTCCTTTTCAGTCTGGGGTTACTCTTATTTCCACATGTACCACTCCACTTTGTGATCCTACATTGTATAGGCAGTTGGTTAGAATTCTCATGTACTTGACCCATAGTCACCCTGATATTTCATTTATAGTAGGGCTTGTATCTCGGTTTACACATTCTCCTCATAGTAGTCACTGACAGGCTGCTAAAAGGATTTTGTGTTATTTACATGGCACTTCCCACTTTGGCCTACACTACAACTAGGGGTTCTACTCGGTTGGATATACAGATTAAGATTGGGCAAGTTTTATTGATGACAAGAATTCCACTTCTGACTATCTTTTTTGTCTTGGTTCTTCTCCAGTTGCTTGGGAGTGAAAAAAGCAACAGGCTATTGCACTTTCATCTTCAGAGGCAAAGTACAGGGCGGTAGTTACAGCAAGTCAGAAAATTCTTTGGCTTCAATAGTTATTGATAGATTTTAGATTCCCACAGGATTCACCAACTGTACTTTGGTGTGAAAACCAAAGTGTAATTCACATTTCTCACAACCTAGTTGAGCACCAATGGACCAAGCATATTGAGATATACATCCATTTCATTCGTCAGAACATTCAGGATGGAGTTCTTTGCTTGGAGTACATTCCGAATCAGCATCAGGTTGCAGACATCTTTACGAAGCCTTTTGCATCACCCCACTACCTTGACTCATGTGGCATGCTTGGGGTTTTGGAAGTTATTCTTGGGGATGTTCATAAGAACATCTTCCTTCTTCTTTCTCTTTCCTTATTTGGTTCGATATTTTTTCATGTATATATTGTACATGAGTACCTGATCAGGCCTAGTTGTCGGACTCATACTGTGGATATGCCACTTTTATTTTGGGCCCCTAGATTCACTTGAGGGGGGTGTTAGAGTACGTATTTACCTTATCTTGTGTTCACCTAGGTAATTTATTTACCTTTATTGTATTTATCCTCACCCACTTATGTGTGTAGATATTTATTTTATTTTATTTATATATTAGGAGGATATTATATAGTTGTTAGGTATAGTTCTTTCCTTGATCTATGATATTGACTAGATCCTTGATGTCTAGTTCTTTCCTAAATATATGGTCTTGACTAGTTCTTTGATGACTATTTATTTCCTTAATTATGGCTTGATCTACGACCTTGACTGGTTCTTAAATTGTTATTCTTTGCTTATATAAACAAAGCTAATTCTCATTCTATTTCATTGAGTTCCATAATAATATATGATATTATTGCTCATTTGTTTGCAAAGGTTTTATGTAAAAATATTCTGGCAAATTGTTTTCATCTTATTGATCGTGGTGTTTGATTAGCATATGAGTTCTTGGCTTGGTACGATTTGGGTATCGTTCCTTTTATTAATTTTGAGTGGCCCCTTGTTTCACAATGTACATTTAACCAAGTTGATATGCCTTTACACATGTAACAATAAGGAAGAGGAACCAGTCTTTTTGCACCCTAAGTTTAAGGATGCATATAATCACCATAACATCATATATTTCAAAACAAAAAATATCCTTTAATAGGTTATGTTCTCCTTATTATATATATTTCGTTTTAGATATTAAAATAATGTGGAAGGGGAATTTTTTAAATATTTAAATTTGGTTATTATGCTAAGAGTCATTCTACAATAGCATGCAAGGTTATAATGGAGTGTGTTGTTCACTTTTATTCTTGAAATTAAATTTGACGTTCATTTGACCGTCATGTGGCAATTCATTCATAAATTTGACTTCTATTGGATTGTCGCTTAAATAGTTTTATTTCTTTTTTCTTGGAGAAGGAAATCAAAAATAGTAATATCTTGGTCATGTAGTAATATTTGAGTCTATTTTTTTAATAGATATTTTGTGATTGACACAATTGTGTAGCTAAATGATTCCATTTGCCACAAATCAATGGGAAATTGATAGATCTTCAAGTGAGAATGAGCTTCCAATAACTGACAACAGTCAGAAAAATGGAAGGTCGAGATTGAGTTACAGACGACGTTGATGCACGGACCACCCGAGGGTTGTCGATCTGCAGGCACATTCTTCTATTTTTTTAATTAATTTTTTTAACGTGTCTGTTTTGGAAGCTTGCGGACTTACAGTCATGGCGTTATCTATACAGTTCATAATGTCTATGGTTTTGTCCCATATATGGTCTGCATGTGGTATTGAGTATGGTGGAGGCAAGTCATTTACGCCACACTATTGTGGTAGGATTTACATGCTACAATGAAGGGTGTTGAGACAGACGTTTGTTGCACCACTGACACATGACACATTCCATCAACGAACGAGATCACTGATGGGGAGGACGTTGGACATGTTACAGGTTTGTCGATCACATCTCCCGTGGTTGACACATGTTAGTACAAAGGACGGTGGAGAGGAGGAAGGAAAGGTTGTCAAAAAAATATGATCTCCTACGAACCATCAATTAGAGATGAAATCCTAAAAAGGATGAGCCACAATTTTAACATGAAAGTAGGGAGAGATGGAGCAAACCCTAATCTATGGCGTTGTAGAAAGGTGAGAGATCAAGAAAGCATAGGGAAATGAAAGTGGTTGTCAGGTCATTGATAAACAAACAATGCATATCCCAATTCTAATATCGTCTCCCCCAAGAAAGGAAGTAGACATGGGTTGCGGAAGGCTATGTCAAGGCATGAGAGATAAGGCACGAAATTGCCCAGGTTGCAAGTTGTACAGGGTTGTTTAATTAGGTGAATGTTTATTGAAAATTGTTGGATTTTCAAGAGATTAGTTAATAGAAATATTGTGTTTGCACAGGATGGATTCTAGAAATGGCAGAGGTGCTACATATACGGTCTATAAGGGTCTTTGTGTGAGGAAACCATAAATCCAGACGGACTATTCTATTTTGCATGTGTTTCTATGCTTCCACAAAGGATGCCTATGTTTCCACACTTCTAGGAAGGGTGACTTGTTTGTTTGAAGGGTATGCTTAATAAAAACTCATACATTTTCTGTGGGTTAGGTGGAGTAGCAAGTTAATACGGTGTTTTTGGTTGGAAGGGGAAGATTTTGTTGTTTATGGTTGTGAATCTAGTGATTTTACTTTAAGGAACTCCTTCGTTTCTTGTTTGTGGGCTCAATGTAGGGTGTCGACTCTTCTAAACTCTTCCACCGATTTGATTAAAACTACCTCTGTATTTTAAGGAAACTTGCATACTGAGTGTTGTGGCATATAGAATTTACCTGTTTTTTAAAGTTTTAATAATATTTTTATCGGCCAAACTATTGAAATGTATTTTATTTGCCCATATTTTACTACTCATTAATAATTTGTTTATCATATAAATGCATTTTTTGTTGTGTATCTTGTTATTCAGGTAATTGAAACAATTTTATTTTTTAACGAAGCTTTGATTGTTTAATGTTTTGTTTATATCCATTACCAGCGGAAAACTACCTTTTTTTCTCTTGAATACACTATAAATTTGATAGGTATTGTACATTATAGGAAACTTTGATGCATTGTTTGAAAAGAAATCAAAGTATATCAAACATGGATTAAATTTGAAATGTTTCCTTGGGCATGGAGCTATGATATTAACATATTAGAATTTGGTCTTGGCCTTGAAGATGCATATTTTCTCATCTGGATAAAATTTTAACATATACATATATGGTTCCTTGTTGTGCATTTTTTATGGTAGATCCTTCAGTATAAAAGGACTTTGATACTACCATCACATTTGACCTACATGCATATAAGATGTACCTTTCTTATTACACGGTTATCACATTTATCTCTAACTATGACAGGCATAGACTCTTAATTTCAAACTCATTGATATTCCCATGGTTGAGAGAGTAAGAACATTCAATGATTGTATATAGCTTGTAGAGATGCCTCCTCCTTGATTAACCTAATAATATATGTCTAGAAAATAGGCAGGATGGTTTGCACAGTTTTCTGTAGGTCAAGGTGGAAGAGGTGGAGGAATACTCTTATATTGACCTCCTTGTGTTGTTCCTACATACAGCTCTAAGACAGATACCTACATTCATTACCTTCAGCCATAGTACATCTCTCTCTATGGAAAAATACCTACTCTCCCTTATATCAAATGCATTGTCTCGCATCCATATATAATCACGTGTAGAGTTTCCATCCTTGCTGATGCTACTTAAAATGTGAATATATTTTCCAATATTTGGCAAAGGTGGGATGAAGTGCCAATTGATCATTCCTCCCCCTGACTCAATTTTATTTATATAATAGTTATACATATCTTAGTCAGTAACAACAGTACAAGCATAAATCTTGGTGAACATGTAAGATTCTACAGGTATGTGAGAAGGAAGTGGAAGCCATGTAAGAATGCCCTCTTGATATACATGGAGAGAAAGATTGGCCATTGACAGTTCATGTATAGGCATAAAAATGACTAATTTTTGTAAGGGCACAATATTTGTAGTGGGGAGTTGCATATTGGGGATTTATGAGGGTTCAAACCCATGTTTTATTTAAGGTCATCAACATGGGTTTCATGTACCAGAGCATGCAAGTCCATAAGAGGGCCCAAAGTAATCTCATTCAGAAATACAAGGATCATATTTACAATCCAATGCAATACAATTCATGAATTAATTTAATGGACCCAATATAAGGAAGCCTTACAATATGAGTGGTCTGTGTGCTGGAAACCCAATTCGTGCAATTATACTTCACATTGTATTATTTTGAATGATTTTGTTTGAGGTGCATATTCTCATTAAGAAATCCTAATCAACACATCATTGTATATTCACATATTATCCTTTTTAACACACTCCAAATCTTGTTCCAGTAAGGCAGATCATGTTCGCATCTCTTTTGACTCCATAGTTTTTTGTTGTAAATTTTTCTTATAAAATTATGCTTCATCTTTTTGTCTTCAGTAGATCATCTACTACTGTCTTATCTTCCTTACTTTGTTTTGTTGTGTTTTTGCATTAGCTTGAGCAAACTTAGCTTGCAGGAAATGAAAGTGAACATCTCTGGCCTTATCATATTCTAAAGCTAAGGAGGAAGAAATATGTGAGACTATATATCTAAAATGATGGTGGGAAGTATCAACTTGTCCACTGGCGTACCTTCTGAATTTCTCTTTGGGTTTTGCTGATTTTCATGGCATGCATTTTCCTCTTCATTTTTTCCCCATCCTTCCTCTCATTTTGATCTTCTTCACATATACTCACATTTCCTTCTTCTTGAATCATAAGAACTTGAGGCTTTCCTAGACCAATGTCTCGCAACCATTTTTAATAAGAAAATTTTCAATACACACCATATACTCTGAGTGACAATCTACAAATGAAGGATTGAAATTATACTGATAGAATTCTATCCAGGTGTACTTACATAATAGGTATGTGTAATTATAGAGATCACACACACTAAACAAACATGAAGGTATTTAATTTCCCACTTTTTAAATTAAAAAACCCCTCTTTCTAATGGTAGATGGAATGTACCTTTTGCTCATATGTCCAACTTCTAAAGTGGCTAAATTATCGATGATTGCTCACAAATCACATGTTCCCTTGCATGTACTCAATATTTTACAAATGAAGGATTGAAATTATACTGATAGAATGATATCCAAGTGTACTTATAGAATATGTATGTGTAATTATAGAGATCACACATGAAATAAACAAAATGTATTCAATTCCAACTTTTTAATTTAAAAATCCCTCTTTCTAATGGTAGATGGAATGTACCTTTCGCTCATATGTCCAATCGCTAAAGTGGCTCAATTATTGATGATTGTTCACAAATCACATGTTCTCTTGCATGTATTCAATATTGAAACTAAATTGGTCCCTTTAAATGTAAAGTGCATTCATGTACATAATGTGGGTGAGATCAAGATGATAAAGTGGAGCACATAGTAAATATTATTTGGGTGGAAAAAGTCTAAGAGGTGGAATAAGTGAATTCCCCTTACATTTACTTGTGTTCTAACTACCCATAAAATGCAAGAGCTTAAATTACAAATAACAACTATTGACATCGACATATCTCATCGAGTAATCCCTACATTCTTAGACATCTCAAAAATATGTTGCTTCGACCCCTTGCACACCGTATCGACTTTTTATTTCAAACACTTAACACACTAAATGTCGTGCAGTCGAAAACATTTATGCCATAAAAATAAAAAATGACAAATTGGCACATCTTGATTGTTGGATAACATCTTCCTCTAGCCCGTGCAGTCCATTCTCTAAAGAGCCTCAATTATCAATGATTGTTCATGCATTGCTTGTTGTACTATAATTTCTCAAGCTTATAACTAAAAAATGTGCCTACAAAGTGCTACAAGAAGTAAGCAGTGCGGTTGGGTTTTAAAATGAGGCCCTAGCAAAATATCACAAGTTTTCTTTGGCCCCTTTAGGTGTTAAACACTCATGTGAATAATACGAGAGAGCTCAAGATGATAAATTCCAAGACAAATAATGGATAATTATTGATCATTGTTTGCAAGTGCCTATTTCATTGCATTTTCTCAAGCTTAGAACTATAAATGGGGCCTACAAAGTGCTCCAAGAAGAAAACATTTCGGATAGGTTTCGAACATGGAACCTGTTGGATTTTTACAATTTTTTATTTTTGCACCTTTAAGAAAAAATTACACTCATGTGAATAATATGAACTCAATTATCAATGATTTTTCACACATCGTATGTTTCCTTGCACTTACTCGAGCTTAGAATTGTAAAGGGGGGGTATAAATTGCTCCAAGAAACAAGCATTTCAATTTGAGTTTTGAACATGGAAACTTTTAGATTTTCCCCATTATTTATTTTTCCCCTTTAAGCATAAATTCACTCACATGAATAATCGGAACAAGATCGAGTCGATAAAGTGTAACGTAAATAGCGAATATTATTTGGGCGTTATAATTTGAACTGTGGAATAGGTGTGGTACATGCATGTACTTTATTCTCACTTTTTATTTCCAAATTTTTGTTGTTGTCTTCGTCTTCATATAAATAATCAAATGTTGCCCAATCAAAAACCTTGAAATTATTTGTAGTAGGGTTTTGACCCTCAAACCTATTGGATTTTCTTGATTTTTAATTTTCACCCCTCTAAGTGTAAATTTCACTATCGCACATCATTCATTTCCTTGCACTTAATCAAGATTAGAATTGTAAAAGGGGGCTACAAATTTCCCCGTGAAGAAAGTATTTCAGTTGGGTTTCAAACATGGAACCTCTTCGACTTTCCCATTTTTTTAGATTGTCCCCTACAAGTGTAAATTGCACTCAAGTGAATATTGCAAGCAAGATAGACATGATTCAATTGAACACAATGCACTTCTCCTCCCTCAAATACCTTCTGTATCAACCTTCATCCTCTCCCTCTTTATTGCTTTCTCAACACTTACTTCTTCCCTCCATCACCTTCAATATGTCTATTCTTCTAAGGCAAGGTTGTCCACTTGAAGACAACTTTGTGAGCCCATGCTGGGATTTATGGAAGAGTTGGATTTTAAATGTGTGGACTCCATTCAAGCTCAAGACAGTGGCACTATTCCAAAGCGTCGGGTCTAGATTTTTTTTTCTTGACTCTATTAACTATATAGTTACATTATGGAGGAGGCTCAAGACCACCCAATACCATGTTTTCACATTTCTCCATCTACTGAAGACAAGATTCATAAGTTTTAATTAGAGAAGGATATTTGCATATTTCTTTACTTTCCTACAATTACTCCATCTTACGACTGAAGGGTGTGCAACCAAGTGTTATAAGGAACAAGCATTGTGGTTGGTTTTGAACCAATAACCTATTGGATTTTCCCAATTTTCAATTTTTAGGGTTTCCCCTCTTTTAATTTGGCCCCTCTAAGCTCATATTACACTTGTGTGAACATTGCAAATGAGGTTGAGCTGATATGTCATGATCAAGACACCATAATAGTTAGGGGTGAACCTTGCCCTTTGATCATTACACGACATTCTTTAAGAAAGATCATCGTCATTTGTGCCTTTTAGCGCACATCTGGCGAATCTACACTATAGATTTGACATTTAGTCAAAATAATATGGTCTTGAAGATAAACCGCTTCCATTTGTACCTCCTTCCCGCAGGTAGCGAACCTAGTCTTTGTATATTTCGAAACGTTACACCATTTAAATGTCAAGATTTATGGCTTGTGAGAGTGGCGAGCTTTGATGCTTGCCACTTTGAACAAATTCAAGTTATCAGAACTCATGTGCTTTGGTTATGGCTCGAGCATATCAGTAAGCTATGGAATTATGGTGGCTGCCACATTTCACCCAAAACCAATTGCGTCAAACGAGATCAACTACTTTTCAGAAAGTTTGAAACCCAAATATCAATTGCACCATTTAAATGCCAATATTAGTGTCCTTATGAGAGTCAGCCAAATTTTTCTCTTCTAATTCTTGACATTTTTTAACACATCAACCAAATCACCAAAACTCATGTGCCTCGGTCAGGTTTCATGCAGCACACCAAACACTAAAAGGAAAATGTCTACCATGTGTCACCCCAAGCCACTTGTCTCGCTCAAAGCTAGAGCAATGTTCACCAAGATTGAACCCCTCCTTTCACTTTTTCTTCATTGATCGTTACCACATCCTCCACAAACATCCTACACTGCTATGCAAAAAAAAAATCTACATGTCAACTCCATATTCCACATATTATTTTCCTTCTCTTTACTCACATTTTAAATACTTTCATTTAAATAACTACCTGCAATGGTTACTCTTCTATATCATTACCACCCATTACACTACCACCCACCATATTAATTTTTTATTTTGTTCCACTCTCACTTCCTTCTTATAACCGAAAAATCAAATACCTCAACCAACACAACTTTGCTTCTTTGTTTCCTTCCCCTTTCTACATATCATTCTTGCACCGCATCCCTTTCGGCATTCACATTACACTTCTCGCATGTAATTGCTAGTTTTAAATACAAAGAAATCCAAGGTGAACCATTACTTGATAATTAAGTCATATATTTCTTTCCACCTATTTGCCATCATTTAGTTAGCTTATTGGGGTGAAATGACTTAATGTGAGTTATTTTATTGGGCAATTTTTAAAAAATGTAAGTGAGAAGCGACATGTACTAGCTCCCTAATGTCCATGTACCCTCACAAGTATTGGTTTATGCTCAATAATTAGCTCCTCTCCATTATTGTTTACATGTTATCCAATTCAAGAAAGGCTATATCAATACTTATGCTGAAGGCGTTTCTTACTATGGGAATGACCTTGGGGTCTCTGACAAATGTCAATAGATTGGTGACCCTCCTTTAACCATACGTCAAGGTATGTCTAGAACACCCTCCGATCGATGGATTGAACTTTGTATAGATAATGGTGTTTCGTATAAAGCTAAGTCATATCGATTTTAATATGTTGTGATTATGTGTGAGGAAAAGCATGTGACCACTTGTTGTATTAGACTACGACTGTTATTATATTAACACCTTTTCAGGCATTCATATTTTTCAGCCGAGCTGCACCAACGATAGAGAACGTGCTTCATTTCATCTTCAACATCTTCAGTTCGATTCCCTTCGCTCTTTTTGTTTTATCTCTTTGAATATATTTCACTATTTATTAGACTCTAAACGGATTATTGAATTTTGACCCTACGGGGAACATTTTTGGAACAACATGATTCTTGGTGTCTGCGGAAGTATTTCAATCAAATCCCTCCAAATGGGTATTACCAAAATATCAATTCAAAGAGCTAATATAATGTTATGTATTGTTTATTGGCTTCAAAATTGACAAAATTACTTTCTATCGAGCGATAAAGATGGGTTCCATAGAGGAATTTTTTGGGCTTCCGTATGTGACTACCCTTTTCAACCGCCTTCTCTATACCTAGTATGGGATTCCCTTTGTCACATCTCATAATATTATTTTCACAGTCTCGAATGGAACATGATCGATATTGGAACTAACCTACATTTGTCTCTACTTGGCATATTCTCCTCCAAAATACAGGGTAAGTTTGAAGAAAGCCATATTAAATTAGACATTGGGCTCGGTGGGGTTATATGGATAGCAGGTTGTTATCAAATGTTAGTAATGGTGGTGGTAAGATGTATTACAATCTGTAACTAAAATCCTAGCTTCCAATGTTCAGAATCAACCTAAACAAACAATGGTGAAGAAATTTGATTAAAGGGGATAAGGTTTCATACACTAAATTTATGTCGTTCTCAACCGTGACTCAAAAATTGTCCTTTCTTGTTATTACGCCAAAGGCATTTCTTACAATGGGAAATACCTTGGGGGTCTCTAACAAATGTCAGTAGATCAATGGCCCACGTTTCACCGTACGTCGATGTTCGTCCAAAACACCCTCTAATTGTTGATACTAAACCGCCGACATGGACTCTATGTTAATTTCAATTCTTGTATGACTTTTTATAGATCTTTGTCTTACAATCTTCCCCTGTGACGGTCACTTTTTGAAGTACAAGGAGAGATTTTTTTTCAATTTTCCCTCAAAATCTAGGGTGGCTCCCCTATTATATTTGTTTTTTTTTTAAGTTATGGTTGTTCTTTCCTTAAAATTTGCATCTGCTCACCCTACTACATATGTTTGTTATCTCCCACAGGAGGCGGTCCTCTACAACATTCCATTTTCTTCTAGCTCACCCAGCCGATTTATTTATAAAAACAAAAATCTCACGTTTACCTCGAACTCTGATCCTCCCTCAAGTCTATAGATTACAACAATGCACAAGCCTTTTGCTTTCTCCTCGACATTGGCGTCCGTTCCCCTCTTACAATTGATGAAATTTCAAGTCTCGATAATTTTTCAAAGGATTCCACACACGTATAAATAATTAATTGTCTTGTTCCTTCTGAGGGGTTAAATTTGACGAACGTTTACACTTTTTTATGATTTTAGCCTTAAAATACTTGCAAATATTTGAAATAACTATCACACGTTACTTGAAAATTTAATATGTACTAAATAGTTGTTATGAATAACACAAATTTGTAGTTTTGAATGACAATACTGAATTAATATCATCACCCAAAAATGATTGGACATGCGTAGGTAATTGTTAAATTTAACCCCTACTTCACATCAGTGCAACATTAAAGTTAAATTAAACTTTCGAGTTTTGCCTTATGAACGCTCTTTCGTGAATGATTCCAAGGGCACTCGCGGTTTTGGTCGTATTTATATATACTCATTACGTCGAAATGCGTGTTTACAAAGGGAAAGCTTGTGGGGCTTTGACATAAGATTTTGATCCTTTGCGATGTGGTCCTCCTTATCAACATCCATGTACTAATGAAATCTTCACTGTCTACATCATCAGTCGTATCAACGTACAATTAAGTATCATGTTTCTTGTTTGACCTTCGACAACTATGAATCATGTTATGACAAGTGTATATATTGATACTAAATTTGGTTGTTTATTCAATTGATCAGATGATGGAAATTAGAGAGGTGTTTCCATTCCATTTTCAATATGAACCCAAGATGCAGTTTTCAAGCGCACTTACGTAGTTTTTTGTGGTTCCACTTTTGTGATGGAAATTTTGGATGTGGGTTGGGTGTATTACAGTGGGGGGGCATTTTCTTGCAACGAAGAGTTGAGGGTGTCATTTCAAGAACTAGCGTAGAAAATCCAATTTAACAACCCAGGAGAACATTGAGAGATTGCACAAAACATCAGGATTTAGAAGAAGCTTACAATTATATTGGAATATTAATTATCATCACGTACAAATGATTAGCAAGAATACTACCAGGTGTAAAATGAATGCGAAGAGAAATCTGTTGGGGTTAAACCATAAACCATTGTTGTACATATCTATAATCAATTAAAGCATACCAACAATAAACACGAAATTTAACCAAAAGACAAAATAAACAAGAGAAAGATAACACCAGATATAGCGTGGTTCACCCAGTGTGGGCTATGTCCACCAAGAAACGGTCAATCTTATTATTCAGTGCTTTACAGAGGAAATACAAATGAAGATCTATGGTCTTCCATACCTCACAGGATGTACAATGTTTTTACCTCACCAGCTACTCTTTCTTGCTCTCCAAGGAAACTTACATTCAACAAATGCAATTCACCACCTTCTAACCCTAGTTCTCATGCCTTTATACATATACAAACTTAGGGCACCTTAACTATGCATTTACAACCATTATATCAACTTTACAACAAAGATTAGATCTAATTCCCGTGAGCTAAACATAAACATTGACGCACAAGCAACCAACGTCGATTACCCTAACCAATGTCAGCTCCTCCTTGCCTTGACTGATATTGGGTCCCTAGTTGACCCGACATCAATCAGCTGACCGAAACCGATTACTGTGTAAAGCATGCTAATGTGAACCAATTAAACTCCACAACTCAAGAAAATCATTCTTATTAGCTTATCATATTTCAATTGTTAAGGGAAGATAATTGTGCATTCTTCAACACAATTATTTAAGTACTAATTAGAAACCCAAAATAACCACCTCTACTTTGGGTATATTTTTATTTTTCATAGCTTGGTCGTATAATTATGTGTTATTACGTGGTAAGGCATATTTACAGAGGGAAAGCCTTGAGCACTTTGACAACAGATGTTAATCCTTGTCGACGATGAGGCTTTTTGTATCAAGGTCCATGTACTAACGAAATCTCCACAATCCATGTCATCGATTGTATCGACGTCCAAGTCAATATCGTGTTTCTTGTTCAACCCTTCCACAACAATGAATCAATAATTAACAATTGTATATATTGATACTAATTTTTTCAGTTGATTCAACAGATCAGATGATGAACAACGATTTCAGTGTTTAGTTTTCCGAACTGATTTAAAACAACCAGGAAAAACAAATCCATCAATAAGTAATATAAACCCTTTGGAATTAGAGTAATTTTGCAATTAATAAACAACTATCTTAATAGTGATGCTAATAATTCTAAAGGGCTCCGTCTTAGGTGTGGTCAATATTGACAAAAAATGCCTTTCTTGTCTCTGATTCACAATTTAGTTACCCATGGGAATAAAATTTGAGATCGTTGTAATATTAAAGTTTCAATATTGAATTTTCTAGACAAACATGGTTGATTCCTCTTAGGATGAGACCAAATTTAAAACGTAGACAAATTTCACTTTTAAAAAAGGAAGATACAAATGCATACATTGAAAAGATCATTTCTTTTTTAATAATCAAACACAAAAGCAACCATTATAGTGATAATCACGACATAATAACTTTCCAGACATCTTAATGTTAAAAACATTGAAAAAGAGGGAATTTGTTTGTTGTAGGGTGAAAACGCATAGTTTGAATTGTGTTATTAAAGTTCTGTTGTGTAAGATATATTGCACATTCTTCATTGTTGGTGGTTGAACGTAACTTACTGTGTGAGTTCCGATGACAAACTATGAGAAATAAAGTTGTCGTCCCAAATCTGCATTGATTATATAGAACTTAGAGCTTATATAGCATTGCCTTGCCATCGTTGCAAATAATAGCACAAAACAAAAGCAATGTGCATTAATTTCTCAAGAAATAGGTCATTAAGCTCGCCAAATCAGCTTCAATAGGACCCACATCCAATTGATTTAGTTGTTTACGTATGTTTTTTAATTATTATTTCGTTTGATTTGATTTTTGAGATTTCTTGGAATAGAATTTTGAAATTTGTTTTAACATATTTTTACAGATTCGAACTCTAATTTAAATTTGAATATTATTAATAGGTTGCTTATTTTTAGTAACTAATTATTCCATGACTATAATTTGCTAGACATAAATTGCTTAAACATAGACTAAACACATTAAATCTTAAATTAAAAAAATAAGCAACCTCTTTCCATCCATACATTACACGGTACAATTTAATGGTTTTTATGTGCATGAATTGTTTTTAAACTAATACTAATGTAAACAAAGACTAACAACTAATAGCCTTAATTAGCAAAAATTAAACAAACTACTAAGCACCATCATGATAAAAATTGAAACAAGGTTAGTTGAAACTAACAATGCTAAGCATCTAAATCTTTTATTCTCTAACAACAAATAAATGAATGAACCTATGTAGGCTACATGGCTATCTTTGGTGTTCCAAGAACCTAAAAATAAGGGCTTGTCAAAGTTGGACTACAAAACCCTTTTGACACCTCCCATATGATTTACACACTTGAAAAAAAAAACTTAACTCTTCAAAATGATAAACTCTCAAGAAAACAAAAGACAAACTCTTAGTCTATTTTGTTATATGCTTTGCATTTGCTTTCTCAAGAAGTTTAGGTGTCGGTATAAAGAGATAAAGAGGGCTACTTATATAACCCAATAGATAAAGGACATCAAAACTCATTATTACATTATATTATTACATCTTATATTAGATTTGACATCTAAACATGGACATCAAAACTCATTTTTACATATTTCTCATGATCAAATATTCATGCTATTTTTTACACTATTTACATTGTTGTATCCTAAAAGCTCACCTTGTGGCAATGTTCAAATTATTCATTTTATAATCAAATCTCACATCTCTTATACACATATATAGTTGTTTTTCTTAATATTGTATTGCTCTTACAACTAGCTCAAATATTTTATTAGTATATCATAAAAGCAAATTAATACCTCCAAACATTATGTCAAGGATCACGTCCCTCATACCTTGTTTTTCAAGAAATTTTCAAACTACATTACTTAGATGTGGAACACACTATACACCTAAGAAAAGGCTTTGCCTTTCAATTAATTGCCAACAAGTACACCAACTACATATGTGCCTCATCATAAGACACATGGATTCCACAAAACAATTCCACCCAATATTTTCCTCCCAATTGCTCCTCCGGCCACTTCTACTACACATGTTTTCCTCTTATATCTTACTCTCTCAAAATCAACCTCATCTTGTGCTCTACCCCTTTAGCATTAACATTACACAGTTCACATATGATTGCTAATTTATATAATCAAACTAATGATCAAAACTATGATAAATGTGGTTCAATGATATGATTGCAAACTTTGCTCCAATGACTAGATTTCATGTTAAGTGGAATTATAAAGGCTCATACTTTAATTTGATTAAGAGGATCGCTCGAGAGTGGAAATATGTTGCAAAATCAGTTAAGTGAGGGTCAATTGATCCTCATGGAGATACAATTGTGGAGGCATATTTGGAAATAAACAACGCAAAGGTTTTGAATCCGGCATATTATCACAATCCCAGCCATCACTGAAAACCTTAACCTGTTTTTTCACGGGTAAATGTCCCCAAAAATATTGAAACCAACTACAAAATTTTACTGTATACTTACTCCTAAAAGATCACCATTAAAAAAGAGATACCCAGCCATAAAAAGCAAAGATAGAGATTGTAATCATAAAGATAAGATGGCATATAACATTTTTAATATCTCAAATTTTAATTCTGATGCAAGTTCTTTCGTGTTTAATTGTTTATTACAAAATTATAAATATATTGTTTTGAAATAAATTTACAAAGAAAAAGTCATTTGTGAAGAATAGAGTGACCTACGAGGGATTGGGAATCCATTAAAATTTATAAAAAGGGTTACGAATTCATAGAATTTACAGAGGGATTATAGCATTTCATTTCACAAAATATAAGCTGTGCACATTGGTTAATCTTTCCCTCTTTTTCCTGGAATTGAAAAGCAAGAGATGTGTATTTAGAATCTATCCCAAAAAGATAATTAAAAAATCATTTCGTATTCCTGAAATTTGATTTTAGTACATACACAATTTTTCCCCCCTTTCCATTAGAACACCGCTAAAACCTTTTGTATAAACTATATGCTTTATCATTACCAGATCAAGTCTTAAAATTCCATACAAATAACTTTTCAATAGCCAAAAGCATGAAGTGCACACGACCAAATTCTCAGATCTCTTTCTCGAAGAAACCAATAACTGTGAAGATCTTTTTACTACTGAGAAAACATAGCATGACAAAATGCTAGGAAATATGCCATGCGTCATTCCAACGGCCCCAACAATTTAGAATGCCGAGCTAGAAAGCCTAATTTCATAACAGAATGTGGTACTTAAAAACCACATAGAAAAGCAGAACAGACCGCAGGCCCTTTAGCCGCCGAAGCCGTAGAGAGTCCTGCCCTGCCTCTTGAGGGCGTAGACGACATCCATGGCCGTCACAGTCTTACGGCGAGCGTGCTCAGTGTAAGTAACAGCGTCCCTGATAACATTCTCCAAGAAGATCTTCAAGACGCCCCTGGTTTCCTCATAAATGAGACCGCTGATGCGCTTGACGCCGCCTCTCCTGGCGAGACGTCTGATGGCAGGCTTGGTGATGCCCTGGATATTATCACGGAGGACCTTCCTGTGCCTCTTCGCTCCTCCCTTTCCCAAACCCTTTCCGCCCTTTCCCCTCCCAGACATCTTCGTTCTAAGTGAAACTGCTACGATTGAAATAGTTTCCTTTTGAATCGATGAAATCAAACCGCAACCTAAATTAGTCTACTGTTATGAATGGTTTGAAATACATGGGCGCTTTTTATAGCTGACTGCCCCGCATTGCATTCGGATTTGTGGCCGTCCGATATAGCCGACGAGCTATGCAATCCGTGTCAAACGATAAACTGGATTTTCCACCGTTAGATTTTCAAGACAGGATAGCTGATTGGTCATAGTGCAAAGCCGAGGATCGATTCACATTGAATGTGTTTTTTCTCTCCATTATTAAAAAGGTGAAAGTTTAGAAAGTTATATTACCTTCTTTGTTTTACTTGACGTCTGGATTATACGCTAAACGTGCCCACAAGATATCATAAAGTCCATCTAACTATTTTCACAACCTTACCCCAATGGCTACGTTTTACTCTATGGAATGTAATATTTTATTTGTTCGTTTGGAACTTCGACGAGTATATGTGCTTAGGTAGATATTAAACTAGCAATCGCACATGAAATGTGTGATGTGAACGCCGAAGGGGAAGTCTAAGTGAAGTTTAATTTTGAGGGACCAAAACAGAAAAGGAGGGAGAAGGTTTTAGAAGAGGGGTTTAGAGGGAGGAGAAGAAATTGGGAGAGGATAATGTGAATTGTTTGAAAGAGAAATACACATAATACATTTAAGGGTCGAGAAGTGCAAGTGAAAAGAAAGAGGAATGAAGGAGGAAACATGAGAATATATTGTCTAAGAATTTGACGACATGTTTTTCATTTGCAAGGAGGGAAACCCATGTTCTGGGAAACATAGATGAAATTGTTGAGGAATATATCTTGCAATGTAGACTATAATCACTACTTGTTGTAGAACTTAGTAGGACCTATTTTTCAGCTGTGAGGTCCACTAATTACAGGAAGTAGATGTACAAACATGTGTTGCTAATTGACACCTTCCAATGATTGGTCATACAAGTCAAAGGTAGATCAACGATTTGGGTCACATTCCCCACATGTTTTCTAAGGATCATATTGTCTCGCCCCAAATATTATTTGTTATGCATATTCCGCATAAGCATTTCTATCTCACAAAGAGGACACAAGGAAATTTGGTGAAACTTGGAAATTTTTAGGGTTTGAACCCCACGGTAAATATATGCATCATGTAGTAATTTATAGCCTACCTTTCAAATAGTAATATCAAGTAAGTGTAGGCAAAGAGATGGTGTGCAAACAAACATCTCTAATTGAGTCACAGAAATAATCAGAAAAATTAGTAAAAGGTATGTTTTATCTGTTAAGAAAGTTTTTATTTTATTTTATGGCATCAAGGTTTTTGAATGGAAAAAATTTAATTGGATATGTAAGATGTAGACATGAATGTATTGTTGTAAATTAAATGGTAGGAAAATTAAATACATGCATGCCCCACACCTATTCCATGAAGCAGATGGTTCCTTCCCAAATAATATCTATTATATGTGCTTCATTAAATTGTCATAATCTCATGCGGTCTATTCACGAGAGTGCAATGTGAATTTAAAGAGACCAAATTAAAAATTTACAAGGGCTGAAATGTGAAACCTAAACACATTGTTTCTTTCCTATAGCACTTTGCAAACATGTTTTTTGCAAGTTCACACTAGAAAAATTATAGTGAAGTGGGTTATGCAGGAGAAATCATTGATAATTTAGCCCTTCTGGGGAATGGATGTACAGAGTAATAATCTTGTACCCACTCCATGTATTTCAAAGTGTTAACTAGGTTGTGTTTCTCAATTGATAAAAAAACTTTTCTCTTGGGAAACATTATCAAATTCAACATGTAGAGGCACCCAAATGTTTCATTTCCTACTCATCTTTTTGCTTGTAGTTTCTATTCTATTAGGAAATATCGTAGGAAGAGTAATTATCGGATAAGCTACGCCCATATCTAAACTCATACGCATAGCCTTCTATATCATAATTTTTTTAAACAGTTTATTCCCTTGTTTTTTTTATTTTTAGATTTGCTTGATTTCTTTATGTTATTCCTTGGTTATTTATTTTATCTTTTTACCCTTCTCAAATGGTAACCTACCATCATAGAATTGCTAAGACAATTATTTTCTTAACTCTTCAATTCCACTTTCTCAACTTCATTTGTCCGCCTGCTTGCATCATTAAACTACAGAAGCCCATGAACTCATTAGAGTAATATGTATGTGGAAAAAAGCCCAACTCTGGCAATGGGCAAATGTAAGGGGCATGACCAAACAGTAAAATGTGTATTCGACGTATATAAAATATTTTGTAATCATTGTTCGCTCGTGAGTGTAAAGTTTACACGTTATGTCAAAAAACAACATGGTGCATAGATTATTGCAAAAGCACCCCGCACTATTCACTTCCCAATGCTCTTTCCATTTGTCGATATCTTCGTAAACCATGCATTGCTTTCCTTCTAGACATTACGTTGGGTGCAGACAAAATTCTTCTTGGCTCTGATTTTTCCATAATCAACTTCTTCCTCTCCCACTTCATCTCGTCTTCATGTCTCTCTTACATGCGTCTGATCCCCCTTCACCAACCCATACGTGAAACGGATTTGGCGTAAAAATTTAACAATTTAGATATATACAATGTTTAAGCACAACTATTATATGTGATTTTTAAACTCGCTCTTAAACATTGAAATATATACATTAGTATATTAATGAAAATATCAAAATAAAATGACTATAACAGAAAGGGAAACATAATCCAAAGGATGCGATACTAAATTCAAAACGTGGTCGTAAAGCAACACATTTTATTTTTAAAATGTTTAACGGAGCTACATTCTCACAGTTCACCACAACTTTCAATAGTGTCTACAATTTTGGGAATTTTTGTACTTTTGTACTTAACTTTGGGGATTTGATGGTCAATACACTGTTTTCCAAACTAACTTTGAGATTTTCCATATGTCTGCACTGCCCACCAAAATGAATTGCCACCAGAATTTACTTGCAAAATGCTCCACTCTATGTCATTTTTTGCCCTCTTTCTCATCTTCTTCCACTCGTTTCTGCAGTGATAATTAAAACCCTACTTTCTTCCACTATAATCTTTATCTCGTCTTTCAGTATTCCTGTAAACATATCAGTACCTCCATTATAAACCATTAATAAAATCAAATAGCAAAAGAAGGAAAGGAAAGAGAAATAACTTGACACATTGAGGGTAAACACATGAGCTTCAGGGGTTTCCTTCTAGTAGTTGGGGATTCCACAATGAAACAAAATAAGCGATTTGGTCCAACATTTTCAAGGTAACCAACATGTCGTCCCATAGATCACCGAAAAGCCCCATATATGGAAAAAGTGTTGATGCTGAACTCAACAAACACACTGTACATACAAGTAAAAGACCTAAAATTGTAATTTTTTTCATGATTTATAAATAAAATCTATAAACCCTTGATTGACAGAAAGAAACCTATTGCAATATAAACTGCATTCTTTTTTTATGTTTTTGTTTCTGGCTCTGTTTCATTGGGATTGTAAAAACATCAATGCTACCTCCTGCTTACGATGCAGCTAAACAGGAATCCACAACATTTTTCATTGAATTGAGTCATGACATGAAGAGAAGTTAAAGCAAGATCCAAATCCAATTCCCCTTCCTGACGAGCAGGGGCTAAATTTGACAATATTTTACACATTTTTCATGATTTTAGTTATAAAATACTTGCAAATATTTGAAAAAACCCGTCACATGCGGCTTTCAATTATAAACCCTTGATTGACATAAACAAACCTATTGCAATATGTCTACACTACATTCTTTGTTTATGTTTCCGTTTCTAGCTCTATTTCGCATTTGGCTTGTAAAAACATCGATGCTCCTTCCTACTTCAGATGCAACTAAACATGAATCCACAACATTTTTTTCATTGAATTGAGTCATGACATGAAGAGAAGTTAAAGCAGGATCCAAATCCAAGTCCCCTTCCTGACGAGGAGGGGCTAAATTTGACAATCTTGTAGACGTTTTTCATGATTTTAGCTGTAAAATACTTGCAAATATTTGAAAAAAAACCGTCACATGCGGCTTTCAAATTTAATGTATAACCATCATTTTTTTATACAAATTTATTGGTAAACTATACAAATATATTTTAGATATAATTAAATATGTATAGAATAATCTTTTATAATTCTTATTACCAGTATAGAAATAACATTATTTTACATTCTTAAACGGAAAAAAATGAAAGTTCAATCACCTAAAAATTGTTTGATGGGCATAGATGGCTGTCAAATGCAACCCCTGCAGTGACGAGAAAAGGCATATGCCAAGGCTCTCTCGTGTTTTTCTGCAGCTTCTTGGTTCTTGTGTCAGTGCTCTAATTTCCTCCATGGTACGGGCATGGCCATCCCAAACCAAGAGTGCATCTCTATAAAGAGACCGAAACAATCACAACAAATGAATGAGTAAAATACTATGATTAAGTACACAACCATTTTATTTTGTATTGTTATATTTTTCTGTGTTTACCAGATGTTTTCTGACAATGGCTTCTTGATGTGGATGTTGGAAGGAAAGCGTTTCATAATCTTGAGCGAGAATAAGTTGACAGTGGCGGACCCGCCGCCTGAACTCTCACAAGAGCTTGCATACATTGTAATGTTGCCTTGGTTTGTTTTCTCGCATTATCCTCTTACCAACGTCTGCAAGCCTCACAAGCCTTTTCAGTGTATGAAAATCCTGTCTCGCCTAAATAGGAAAATCCAAAGTCTCACACATCACAATACCTAATTAACACCAAATTAAAAATGGCCACACATGTCTATAATAGCTGCCCAACCATCTATGTAGGGATATATGGAACAGTAATAATCCCTCTTAACACCAAAAAATTTCGCAAGCTGTAGCATTAATTGCATACTTTTCACCGCCAACGTTCCTTATTTCCTTTTCCTTTTCCAGCTCAACTCCCCCCATCAATGTTAATGTTTCCTTTTCTTCATGATTGTGAAAATGTGAGACTTTTGTAAAAGCATTGAAAAGTAAATAATGTCGGGAAAAGAATGTTCTGCGACTTTTGTTGTAAGCATTGATAATGGATAAGATATAAATATTTACCTGCTACTTCATGTTGAAAGCGCATTGCAGATTACAGGTGTGTAAGTATTTGCGCATAAAAGTTTTAGATTTGTAAAGAAACCGAACTATCACAACACGCGAATTGGAGCAGGGAGCCTGATTATCGTCACAACATGATAATTGGGCGTCCTTACATCATGGGGTGTCCCTTCCATTTATAGAATGAGAGTACTGAACATACACCGTGCGAAGTAGCTTTTCTGCTGGCATGCCTTTTTGCAGCCAGAACCAGTGGGTGGATTTGAAGATCTAGTTGATAATTTCTTAAATACTTGCAATGGACTGCCCTTGTCTCTCAAGGTCATTGGAGGATCGTGTTTTCTAGTGCATTACAATATAGGGAATACTGGGAATCTCAGCTACCTATAAAGACCGCCGCCCTACGCGATATGGACCCAAAATAAAGATTACACAGATTCTATTTATTTTAATTTTACGATGAAGCTTATGAATCCTATAAATTAGAGAAGCTCAGCAATGGTTGTTCATTCCATTGCAGTGCATTAAGAAAATGGGCAAGATATGAGATTGTTTGTTCCATATTAGTTTTCATAGTGGTGGGCATACCTGCGTGTGCTGAGCAGTGTGGATACCAAGTGGGCGGAGCAGTAGTGTCCCGACTCCCGGCGGACTGAAAAATGTTGCAGCAAAAGATGGATGGTGTGGTATGTCTATAGATTATTGCGGTGCTGACCAAAAATAAAAACAAAGCTAGTATGCACTGGAGGAGAGTTGTTCACACACCCGGACAGTGGTGGGCCTCCCTCTATCCCACAGTGTGGAATGCAAGTTGTGTCGGTGGACTTTGCTGCAGCAAAGATGGATGGTGTGGCACGTCTATAGATTATTGTGGCACTAGTTTCCAAAGCCAGTGTGGAGGAGAACTCACCCCCACACCACCACCACCTCCTCCTCCCCCCTCCCACGCCCACCCCTCCCCCCTTTCGGAGAGGGCGTGGCCTCCATTATTACAGAAAGTGTGTTCAACGAAATGTTCAAGCATAGGACCGAGGAAAATTGTGTAGGAAAGTTCTACGTTTACGATGCCTTCATTACAGCAGCCAAGGCATTCGATGGATTCGGCACCACCGGTGATGCCGCTCTTCAGAAAAAAGAGCTGGCTTCTTTCTTTGGCCAAACATCGCAAGAGACCAGCAGTAATGTTGAATTCCATTCTCTCTAAATTTGTAGAAAGAATCATCCCCAATTTGTGGTTTGTTAATGTGTTCTAAATTAATGTTGATAACAAGAAGAAGTTGGTGGAAACAGCGACAGAACCATACGCATGGGGATACTGCTACCTCAAAGAGTTGAATCCCCCTGATGATTACTGTACTAGCTTAGAACACTACCCTTGCACTCCTGGACAGAAATATTACGGCAGAGGCCCTATGCAGATATCACAGTACGTCTATTCTGTCAATATTCATGCATGCTGCTGCCATTTCAAAATATTTTAGAAGCTAAAAATGTTTATTTTGATTGATGAGCAGCAACTATAATTATATCCCGGCTGGAAAGGCGATAGGATTCGATGGTCTAAACGACCTAGACATTGTTTCCAGAAATCCCATGATTTCGTTCATGTACATGTACCCTTATTCCAATGTTTCAATAATATAATTGAACAAAATGGATGAAATTATGAATGGCACAGATTTATCCGTATTCAATGTCGTCATGTCCCGCTGCATCTCGTCCATCAGTCTTTCTGACATGTGTCAGAGCTCCCTAGCCCCAACCCAACTGTAAAGAACACCTTCGGTGTAAAAATTGTGAAATTGTAAATTTGGAAGGGCCTTTGGTCTCCTCTCGTTCCCTTTGGCATGTTCACCCAATCGGCGTACTTTTTCTTTTTCTTTTTCTTGAAAATTAAAGGTGAGAGACTACTAGATTGAGTCTAACAATGTTCATGGAGACTTGAGCAAGTTCAGAAGGATCTTAAATTTAAGGCCGAATTAAGGGTTATGAGCGCCCTAGGCAATACTAGAGTTAACGCCTTCTATAAATAAATTAAAACTATAGTACAAAAAATTATTAATTGTGACCAAATATGTTATTACTTGATATATTAAGCCTCTACCATCCAATAAAAAATTCCTAATAATTTTTTTTTGTAACTACTACTACCTAAAATCCCCAATTAATTCTCTAGCATATGGTCTATTATAATCCTCTTTTTCTCATATATTTCCAAACTATTTTTTCCAAACTTTCTTGATCTCTCCTCCAAAACAATTTCAATAATTCGAAACAATACAAAGTATGAAAAATACATGAGTAGAATTAAATTTAAGAATCATGCAGCAAAGGGACTTGCATAAATATCTGAAGTCTCCTAAATATCATATTCTTAATACAGTTATGTAATTTAAATTTTATTTTGAATGAAGTGAATTGAATTGGTATGTAAGATTGGACACTAACTACTATTAGCATATATGGAACTAATAATTTAATCTACTCTTCCTAAAAACCATAGTCAAATAAAATAATTTAGCGCCCCTAAATGTTAGCATCCTAGGGAGTTGCCTAGATTGCCTAGGCCTTAATCCCCCTCTGCTTACATCTTTTTCTTCTCTTCCTAAAGACCTCTTGCTTACCTTTTATTACTTCTCACATTCGCAACCTACTTCCTCTTCTCTTGCTTTATATTAACTTCTATGGGACAACAACCCTTTGGGAGACTAAATGAGATCAAAGATGGATGCTCTAAGTTGGAGAGTTATTTAGAGTCCGCAAGCTAGACTAAAACAATGACTTGGTGATTCGTAAACTCTTCAACTTTGGAATTATTCACAAATCACAAATTAATCGTTGTTGTTTACTTCCTATTAGAAAATAACAGAGATATCTAGTGAATGAATTACTATTGTGCTTAGAATCAACGATTGTAGTAAAGGAAAGAATATAAGCTCATAACACCAAAAAAAATATCCTAGAAAGCCTCCAATGGAGGAAAAACCAGTCGGGAAGGGCAATTGCTCTTTCTTCCCACTTCTATTGGCCAGTTCAAATCAACAGGTACAGAATTTACAATAAGTAAGAAAGAGAAGTAGATAATATCTCAAAACTTCCTTTCAGTTACTTGCTTGCTCTGTCTCAACACTCCTTTCTTTTACAAAATACAATTTCCAGCACCAAAACTTCTTGCTCACTTGCTCCCATGCTTCGATGATCTTCTACACTTCTTCAATCATGTCTTTATAGCCTTTCTCATGTCCTCCCGTGCACTAGAGAATGGGAAAGGTCATGAAGGAGAACATAAACAAACATCCTTTCAAATTCAGACGATGTTCGTTTCGATTTTAGTTTTATGTCCGTAATGGCCAGGACCGCCGCCCTGTGCAGACCAGCGGTCCTAGGACCGCCGCCATGTGCAGACCAGCGGTCCTGGGATCACCACCCTATGCAGATCAGCAATCCTAGGACCACCACCTTGTCTGGGCGGCAGTTCTATAACCGTCACCCTGCGCAGGGCAGCGATCCTATTACTTAAAAGACAAAACCTCCATTTCATTGTTTTCCTTTTTGTGTTGACTATTTCTGATGAAGTACAGTTATTTTAGATCCCTATGGATCACACCTCCCCTTCTTAGGAGAATTTTGGTCCCAAAAAAGCTTAGTGGGGGAGTAGATGAGGGAACAATTCCCTCGCTTGCTCCTTCGAGTACCACCGGCCCTGCCTTGGTGTCTTTCCTTTTAGTCCAATCTGCCAAGACTCCTGCGGACCTCTTCCAGTATCTCTGACCTTCTATTGTAGCACTACATCCTCCTCCAATTCACCCCATGAGTCCAAGACACAATCCTCAATAGAAGGTAGCAACTGTAGTTCTTCATCTTCATCCAACATGGATAGCTCATATAGGTGCAAGTTCTCGCAATTTACTACAGAGTACATCCTCACGAATGATGGTAAATCAAGTCGAAAAGCATTTTCCCCAACCTACTCCAATATGGTGAAGGGTCCATATTGTAGTGGCTTGAGCTTCCATGTTTGACCTTGTAGTCTCTCCTTGCTCAAGTAAAGCCAAACTTTGTCTCCAACATGAAGCTTGTGTTCCCTCCTATGTTGATCATGCCTAGCTTTACTTTGCTTGAGATTTTTCTAGTTGTTCTTTGACCTTGAGATGGATTTTTTGGATCCTCTCAATGAACTTGTTGGCTCTAGTCACCTTTGTGTCTCGTGTATCCTCCTCATCTTGATGTCCAACTGCTATGTCCAGCGGATTTGTAGGTAGATATCCCAAGCATGCTTCAAATGGTGACTTCATAGTGGATGTGTGTACTGTCTGGTTATAGGAATGTTGAATGTAGGCTAAGGAATCGTCCCAAGTCCTTGGGTACTTACTGTTATACCCTATGATCAACTGTACCAAAGTCATATTTACCACCTCTGTTTTTCCATCTGTCTGTGGATGGAAAGTTGTGCTTCTCTGTAACCTAGTATCCATCTTGTCCCACAAAGTAGTCCAAAAATTCCCCAAGAACCTGCAATCCCTGTCAAAGACAATAGACTTTGGCAAACCAAAATGCACCCATACATTAGCAAAGAAAAGATTTGTTACCTCGTGTGCTTTTATCGTCTTTTTACATGCCATAAGAATACACATTTTACTGAATCTATCCACAACAACATAGATATAGTCATGGCCATGTTTAGACATAGGTAATCCTCCTACAAAATCCATATAAATGTCCTCCCATGGACGAGTAGGTACTGGTAAAGGCATATACCAACCTTCCTTCCTAGTTTTAGGCTTGTTAGTACAATAAAGTTTACATCCACAAATAAATTTTGATACTTCGTATTGCATGTTGGGCCAATATACATACCTTTGCAAGTGGGTTAGGGTCTTACCAACACCGAAATGTCCCGCTACTTTCGAGGTATGTGCTTCCCTCATCAATAGAAGTCTTTCTTCTTTAGGCACACAAAGTTTCCCCCATCGGTAAAGCAGCATGTCCTTGAGATAACAGTATTCCATCCCCGTCTTTTCAGCCGCTTGGGACTGCAACTTCTTAAATGTTACCCCAAAGTCTGTCTTGGGCATATGCTTCTCCGTAAGCTTCCTTCATGAAGGGCTCGACTTGAGAGATAATGGCCAAACAAGAGAAATTTTCCTGTGTGGGTAGCCTAGACAACATGTCTGCCACCAAATTTGTACTACCCTTCTTGTATTTGATCACTAGATGGAACTGTTGAAGAAACCCCATCCATTTGTAGTGCCTTGCCTGCTGCAATTTAGACTGTGCTTGCAAATATTGGAGATGTTTGTGGTCAGTGTGCACAGTAGTTTCTTTACCCAAAAAATAATGTTTCCATTTTTTAATTGCCTGAACTAGTGCATACATTTCTTTATCATATACTGAATATCCTTTAACTGCTGAAGTGAAGGTTTCAGAATGATAACATACGGGTTTACCTCCTTGAAGCAACACTACGCCCATAGCATAATCACTGGCATCTGTCTCTACTTCAAAAGGTTGCTACAAACTAGGAAGAGCAAGTATTGGAGCATGACTAATCTTGTATTTCAATAACTCAAAGGATTTGTCTTGTTCCTTACCCCAGTCAAAACCCTTATTCTTTGCGGCCACTGTGTAGAGGTGCTGCAATTGCTGAGAAACTCGGAATGAACTTCCGCATGTACTGTACTGCCCCCACAAAGCTTCTAGTCTCTGTGGCTCCTGTTGGTGTTGGCCAATTTGTGATGGCTTCCACCTTCTTTGGATCTACTCATAGCTCTCATAGATAGACAAGTGACTGTTGGGCAAATTTACATTTCTTCATATTACAAAGCAGTTGTTTCTCCCTGAGAACTTGCAAGACTTGCTGCAAATGCGTTATATGTTCTTCCCATGTGGCACTAAAAATCAAGATATCATCTAGGTATACAATGACACATGAATCTATGAAATCCCGCAATACATCATTCATCAATCTTGTAAATGTAGCAGGTGCATTGCATAATCCAAAAGGAAGTACTAACCATTCATACAAACCATGTTTTGTTTTGAAGGCCATCTTCCATATATCCTCCTTCATCCTGACTTGGTGATACCCTGACTTGAGATCCAACTTCGTGAAAAATTTGGTATGTTAAAGCTGGTCCAAGAGATCATCTATACAAGGAAGTGGATATTTGTTCTTTATGGTGATCGTGTTCAAAGCGCGATAGTCGATGCACATTCTCCAAGAACCATCCTTCTTTGGCACCATCACAATAAGCGAACCGCATGGTGAGGTGCTCGAACGTATCACCCCTTGGTCTATTAGTTCTTGGAGTTGTTACTTTACCTCAGTACTCTCCAGCAAGGATTGCCTATACAACCCGATGTTCAGTAGAAGTGACTCTGGCAATAGATGAATCTCATGCTCTGCTTCCCGTTTTGGTGGTAATCCACTAGGAGCCTGAAATACTTCCTGAAAAGACTAAATAATACTATCCAAATCTTGTTTTCCTTGGTTAGAAATCTGTGAAACTCCTACCCCAACTTGTTTATCCTTTAACAAAAGTAAACAAAACTGATTATGATTTGACTGAATAAGCCATTTTGCTTGGTTAGCACTTACCATAGTAATCTGTGTCTTACGCGGGTATGCCTGGATGTTGTAGATGATCCCATCCTTGACCCATCTGTACCATTTTTCCCTTCTCATAAAGATAACATCCCTAACATACAAGTAAGGACTCCCGAATACCACATCAAAAGCATCAAGTGGAATAACGTCAGCTTCAAAAATATCTATATATTGGGAATTTATCCCAAAGTTTTTTAATGTACCTAATAAGGAATTTGATATATTTTTTATTGCATGTCTTCTATTTTTTCTTGTTGGGGCAATTCCCAGGTTTTCAACTATGTTTAAGGCATTTCACATATTATCTCATGCATGATTTATTTTTTTACCTATAATCCTTTATTTTGCATGATGAATTTAAGGACAATACACCTTTTTTCTCGAAGAAAATTGAATGGTTCTTTTTTCTTTCAATAGAAATAGTTAATCACAAAAATATTTTTTTCCACCACTATAAATGAGAATCCCCGCCATTCTTTTTTCTATGTTATTTCATATTTATTAAGTAAGAAGACAAGTTTCATCAAATGGTAATGTAAATTAATGACATCAAGGTACAACAAAATGGAGTTGTAGATACGAGGAATGGGTCTTTATTCTGCATCCGCCATGGTTTTTCATAAGTGATAAGAAATTGGATGGGAATATTTTGATCTTTATTGAAGTGATAAATAGGGCTTTGATGAGATTATACCATGGCGTACAAAAGGGCTCAAGAATTCCACACTACTAGATGTACACTTCAAGGTTTGATTTCAATCTTTGAGCAAAAATTTTTTTTTTAATATTGGCAAATAGTTTTTTGAAAGGGACTATACCCTTGAATACAAAAGAGGCCTGAGAGCTGGAATAGGAGTGAGAAACAGAGTTAATGGATCAAAATCCAAGTGTTACAGTGAAGCTCAACGTAGCTCAGAAACAGCTACACAGACGAGACATAACAGCAAAACAACAGCAGAAAAACAGTAAACCGACTGCCGAGAAACAGCAGAAGCGTTACCCATCAGAGTGGTAGATTTTTTCTTTTTGTTGACCGTTACCCACCCTGATGGAGTCTTCGCAGTTGGAGAAGAAGACAAAGGAGGAGTATTTTCCTTAGTCACATATGTCCCATTTGGAACAGCCATGTTGTTCTCCTGAGAGATATATTTTTCATTTTCCATGCTGCCCTCAGCAACTTGTGTATTTTTCATGTTTCTAACAATCTGAGTTTCGGATAAAGGGGTTTTTGTTGACTCTGGTCCAATTACTGCTTTAGAATCAAGATCCTTTCTATCCACAAAGATCAAGTGCTCCGGGAGTGCGTCTTTCCACCAACAGCACTTCTCATGTTGACGTTTTTCCAAAAATATTGATATATTTGTTTAATTTCAATTTACTATATGATTTCATAGAATAAACTATAAACTATGTCATACCCTAAGGAGTTTCATATTATTTTATGTCCTTGCATTTGCCTTACTTTTGGATAAAATCTTATTATATAGAGGTCTTTTGGCATTTGTTGAATGGCTATCTAAGGTTATGCCATGATATGTGCATGAGGAATTGAGAGATCCAACATTCTACATTGTTTGCATTATAAAGTTGTTTATTTCAATGTTTATATTGATCTTTGAGAAAAAAAATAACAATTGTTTTCCATTGCAATTCTCTTGTTTAATAAAATAAAATATAAAATAATAGAACTTTTAGTGTGGTTCAATTATGGTCAAATTTGTCACAATTTAATCATACTTCTACTTATGAATTTTAAATTTTGTTGACATAAGGGTGTGGCTATCAAGTATTTTCGACATGTGGTCACATGTGCACTACAAGTCATAAGTTTAAAAAATGTATGGTGACCCACACCATACATAAATAGAAAACCAATCTACATGTAGGTAGATATGTATCTTAACCAAACTAAAGTGGAAGATAAGGTAAAGGAATCAAAATGGGGCAGACGATGCAATAATATATAACAAATGCCATACAATTAAGTGCACATATGCATTTGATGGTTTTACATGTATTAAAGTTTTTGTATTCTCTAGCTTTATACCCTTATGAAGAAAACCTAAGACATCAAAGTTACAATTTACGCAATAGATACTTACAAGCAAGTTTTTGAAAAGACTATTAGTGGCAAAGTCAAACAAATCAATAATTTGGTTAATACTCCTCTATTAATAAATGTGGATAAGTGTACACTAAAGGGTTGATTACCCACATTAAATTACAAATAATGTTAGAAGTGCATCTTAAAATCATACAATAGTGCATGGAAATTAAATACACTAACAACATGTGTTCAAGTAAACTATGAGTCATCAATTTTCAAGGGATGGCCCCTTTGCAAAAAATGTCAATTGACATAATGAGGGACGAAATTTGACATTGCTTCCTCCCATTTTAGGGTGATTTTCTTATAGTTAATTCCTCTCAATAATATTCAACCATCATTTTTCTTTTATTGAAACCACATTTAAGTTTTAAATGTGACGATTACTTATAGTCCAGCAAATAATATTTTTGGGGACATTACTTTTTATTTAAGATTAGAAACAAATAGATCCTTCAAAGAATTTTGCATTCATTTGTGTCAATTGAAAAATTATAGAGAAAATGGTAAATTATCTTTTGGAATGGCACTTCAAGTTGTTAAGGCACATGGGTCTATAATTTATACAACAAAGTTTCTATAAAAATATAAAGAGGCATTTTTTTAAGGTTGGCCTTCGATAGTGAAAAAATCAAAGATCAAACAAATTGAACACATTTAGATAAATATCATAATATCTCAAGAGCTTGAAAAATATACAAAACTCAAGGAAGACTTTAACTAAGTTTTGAAATTCATTGAAATTAATGTGTCTAAGATCCCCTTAAGAGTGTGAATGACATATACTAAGATTCTACAAGCTCTTACAAGACTTGAAAATTAATGAAGAATTTGATTTTGTGATAAATCCATTATGGAAGGTCTCTAAAGCTAAAAAGTGAGGTTCTAAGACACTCAACCTTAACTACATTAAATGGTATCAACTAAAACATTAAAAGTTGGCATATAAAGAGACTATAAAAAATTTGAAGGAAGAAAGCTTCATGGATCTCATTGAAGCATGTCTGAAAAAAACAAAAGGCTCTATTGAAGATGAAATGCAAGTTATAAAGTCATATAGAGGTGTGAAAATGCAATGGAATGTCTAGAGTCCTATAGAGGTGAAAATGCAATGGAATGTGTAAGAGGTATGAAAATGCAAAGGAATGTGTAAGAGCTCTTTAAAGCCCATAAAATATTGTTTTAAGATAGAAGTTCAATTTTAAAGTTCGTGAAAATGCTTTAAAAATATTCCAAAATTTAAAAAACTCCAAAAAAAAAATTCAAACTTTCATTTTAGGATTTCAATTTTTTTCCTTTTTAGGCCTAGGGCACTATTCAACTAATGATCTCACTAAGATCCTTAAAACTTCAAGATCCAAAAATCCAAAATTAAAACTTTAGGGTTTCATATTTTGTTGTTTCCTTTTTAATTATTGAATTTCTACATATACATTTAATTAAAATATATAATTAAAAAAGGTGAAATTATACATACATGAAAAAGGAATACAATAACCTCAAAAATATGTCCGACAAAAATCAGAGAATTGTAAATAAACACTACAAAGTTGGGAATTAATTTCTCCCAGAAATTTAATTCATAATAATTGACATAAAAGCAATGTCACAGTTAACAAAATATGATATGTCAATAAAAAAAGACCTAAATCCCTGATAATATGTAGCAAAGAGGGCTAAACCCCTGAAAATATAAGACAGACCGTCAAATTTCAGGTACGAATTTTTGCACAATCAGTCATAAAACCAGCTCTGTAGCCGCAAATCTGAATCTGGACTAAATGTTTACAGCCAAATACAATTGCGGATGATATTGATTTTAAAAAAATACATGCAAGCAGTGATGTCATGCGACCTGTGGAAACTTTCAACACAAATGCGATAAAATTTACAGCATAAACATTAAAAATGTCGAATAATAGAGTGCAACCAAATGTAGAGTTTGAGCAAATGATTCCGTGTGAAGGAGTGGTGTTAAAAAACACCAGATAAAAAGGAGTGGCCGTCGTCTAGCCGCCGAAGCCATATAGTGTCCTGCCCTGCCTCTTGAGGGCGTAAACGACATCCATGGCCGTCACAGTCTTGCGTCGAGCATGTTCAGTGTAAGTGACGGCATCCCTGATGACATTCTCCAAGAAAATCTTCAAGACGCCCCTGGTTTCCTCATAAATGAGACCGCTGATGCGCTTGACGCCGCCTCTCCTGGCGAGACGTCTGATGGCAGGCTTGGTAATGCCCTGGATATTATCACGGAGTACCTTCCTGTGCCTCTTTGCTCCTCCCTTTCCCAAACCCTTTCCGCCCTTTCCTCGCCCAGACATTTTCGCTCGAAGTAAAGCCGCTGGTAATAAAAATATATTTTGGGTGGATCCGTAAAAACGCTGGACTGTGAGGGATTAGGGATGCTTGGGCACAATTTATAGCTGACTGCCCCACAATCCGCCACGGGATGCGACCGACGACGTTTGCAATCCGTGTGAAATGAGAAGATGGACTTTGCACCGTTAGATTTCAAGATAGGATAGTTGATTGGCCGTAGTGCAGAGCTGAGGATCGAAGCACATTGAATGTGTTTTCTCTCTTTAGTAAACTCTAGAGGGTCAATTACCTTATTTGTTTTCCTTTACATTCACATTAAATATTCAAGGGTCGCGCTAGAGGGGAGGGGAGGGGAGGGGAGGGGAGGGGAGGGGAGGCTTAAAAAAGGGAGATTCTTCCCCACATTAGCAAGGGATGTCATTAAATTGGAGTGTATGATGATCGAAAATAAATGTAGGGAACTAATGGAGGTCTCGAGTGACTAAACTCTTGGAATTGTAGTAAAATTCAATCAATATTTCTAATATCTATTATTTCTTTTTACTAGCATGTCTTGTGATTTATGTATTATTAGTGCTTATGTTATTTTGACTAGCATTTGTTGATGATCATCTTGTGTAAGAGAAGGAATTGGAAAATATGGGGAGTTGATGATATCTCATGATGGGCTAGAGTATTTTTTGAAGTCAATAATTATATAAATTGGAAAGTAATTTTTATTGTTGGAACTGCCCTTTTATATTAATAAAATAAAAAGAGAGTTACATATTAAGGGTGACTAGATAACACACGGTCCCACAAAATGCCACAAGGGCACCAACACAACAAAAAACGTCACAAGGGCTTACATTAACATGCCCACAGGGCAACCAGATAGCAAAAGAAAAGCACCACCATCAAGCACACGCCACCACACTAGGAGGAGGGGGAGGATCATCCCAAGGAGGGATGAAAGCTCCACTGTTAGGCTCTACCGACGAAGGATACACCTGCCAACCGTCGTGATCAGAATATTGCATTTGTAATGGAGACATAATTCCCCAACCAGGGGACAAAGATCCAACAATAGTCTACATGCTCGGTGGCGAAGAACCCCACCGCAGAGAGGTGACAAGAACTTTCCCCCGCGGGGGCAGGCTCCAACTCGGTCCAAAGGAGGACGAGGTAGAAGGGCGGCCCCGAGGGGAGGTAGAATGGTGGCTGCACAAGTAGCTCCTCCGACGCGGTCCCGCAAGAGGCGGTCATCAGGGTGGCAAAGGCCAAGGTGGCAGTAGCTGAGGATCCAAAGGAACCCGACTCATAATGCATGACACACTCCCCCAGTGATCAAGAAGCTCCTATAGATGAGCAAACTCCAAGGAAACCTTGGCAGCTTGAGCTTGAATCTGTATGCAAACAGTAGACAGAATAACCACCTTGTCATTAGTGGAAAAGCAAATAACAAGATCATCATGTTTGAAAATTAAAGCATTGCAAGCTTTCCAAATATGAAACAAAATACAAGCACGAAACAAATGCTAACGAGTATCAATATAACAAGGCCAAGGATTAAAGTCACCAAATAAAGTTAGACGCCATGGGAAGAAGTCAAGGTAAAAGGGTTGGAACAAACAATGGATCCACCTCCAGATAGATTGAGCACAGGGACATGACCAGAAAAGGTGTATGAATGACTCAAGGCAGGAGCAAAAAGGACATTTAGGATTAGGGATGCCAATATGACTAAGTCTTTCACCCACAGGAAAACCTTGGTAGACAAGACACCTAAGAAAATGGTTAACTTTAGGCTCAAGAAGAGGGTTTCAGGTACGAGAAATCTGACGAAGCGAAGTGCACTACTTAGAGTTTAAACCCCACCCATCATTAAGTTTATCAATGGCCAGTGGAGAGCGTATTCAATAGATGATAAATGATTTGAGTGTAGTATCAGAGGGAAGCAATTTCCTGATTCCACCACTAATCACGCCACCACATGTATGCCGAAGGTTGGAGCCCCGAACTTATGGAGCATAACATCAAGAAGAAGCTCTTGAATTTTTGTAGATAGACTAAAGCTCCAAATTATCCAGATTAAATTTGATCTTTGACCTCGAGCCAAGGAATCAAGTCTCTGTGCAAATCACAAGATCATAAATATTATGTATGCCTTTACAGAAAGAGATAAATGGATTTAATACTAGGGGTTTCGATCAAGAAGAAGATATGGCCTTAAATGATGATTGTAGACCACCAAATGTTCTATGAATTAAAATAAATCCCAGTGCAAAGTTCATCCCCATTCCACCTCATCAAAGGTTTCACATTCTCGAAGGATTTCCATATATAATTTTGGAAACAAAGGGTACAAGTAATTTTTGAGAAGATTTGAAGTGACAATAAGAGTTTACAACCCATATATTGTTCCAGCACTTATTTGTCATAAGGAGATCCAAAATTCATTACAATGGCACAGAAGAATTTTCCATGCCCGATTACCTGAAAGACAATGGATAACCCACCCCAACCTCCATTAGTCACTTAAGGCCTCACTCTGCTCAATAAACATCAATTATTTGCATGCCACTCTTAATCATGAGGAAGGACAACAGACATCCCATAGAAACCCTATGGAAACTAGCTGAACCATAAACTTTTACACCATAAGATTTCCTGAAGCAGCTTGGTAAGCCGGTTGAAAAAATCGTGATAAAGACACCAACGTCGAAGAATAATAATCATGCAGTAGTAGTGAGGATCATGGTGCATACTTGGCAATTTACCAGCCAGAGATAAGTGATTTCGAAGACCATTTGGTAACTTTTTGATCCACTTTGTTAAGACCGTAATTTTACAAAGTCAGTAAAGTCACTGTCAAAGCCAAAGGGAATGCCTAAAAATCGTGAATTACTCACCACGGCCAATACATTTCTAGGGGTAGGCCTTCAACTAGTATGGAAGATGTAAGAAAACTCTACCGATAAGCCCCAAGTTTTAGCTCTATTTTAATATTAGACCCTGAAGCTAAGAAAAAAGTGTCAAAACAGTCAAATATCATAGCCAAAATTCTACATTTATTCAGCATGTGTAAGAAAATAATCATTAGTTGAAGTGTCTCATTGATCAGTTGTGTCACATGATCTGAAAGAAAAATCCCCCAAATGTTACCTAAGGTAACTTGATTGGGTGATTAAGTAACCCAGGGAATCAGCAATGAGAACAAACATTGTTGGGGCAAGAGGGTACCCCTATCTGATAGAGAATGGATAAAGGCCAATGTTTGAAATGGACTAGTGACCATTAATGGAGAGTCCGAGAAGAAGCATTAGAAAATAGTGTTCTAACAACCGATCGAAAGAATTCACCAAATCCAAGGGCTTTAAGCATGGCCAGAATGAAGGGCCATTTAATGCGATCGTAATCTTTCTTGAAATCAATCTTGAGGAAGAGAGGCCTTTGCAAAGAAACCCGCGTCCATTCCATGCCTTCCCAGACAACAATAAGATTCTCTAGGATGTAACAGGATTTGAAAAAACCAGTCTACTCAGGTTGAATGATCTTAAGCAGAATATCCGTAATGCAGACAACCAACACCTTAGTGAGAATCTTGTAAGAAACATTCAACGGGGTGATCGACCACCAATTATTCATCTATTTAATATTGCTTGCTTTGGGAATGAACTTGATGTTACCTTGATTGATGAATATCCCAAGAGAGTGAGTTTGAAGAGCTTCATTATAGACCCGAAGCAAATCAAGTCCCACAAAATACCAGGTTGCTTTGAAAAACTCGCTAGGGAAGCCATCCAGACCTGAAGACATGTCATCTATAAGACAGAGCAAAGTTGCATGAAGCTCCTCCAAAGTGAGAAGGGGTCACATCGAACACGATCTTCGAGCACAAGTTTATTAGGCACAACATCAATACATTTATGCAAAGCAATATCACACTCAATTGAATCCTCCTGAGATTGAAACACCGGACGATAGTGCTTGAAAAAAGCATCAGTGATCTCTGGGATCTCTATCATCCGTTGGTGAGAATCATAAATAGCTTTGATCTATTGTCGAGCATGCTTGGCCCAGAGGGGTTTGAAAAATCTTTTGGAGGTTTTATCTCCCACCCTAAGCCAGTGAATTCTCAAACAGAACTGCGCACTGCGGGATGAATGGGATTTAATGAGTTTAAGCTTGTGCCGAATATCAACAGCCTAATTCTGAAGGTGAGAGTTAAAAGGATTAGCCTCGAGAAGCAGGGAGATCCTTCTGAATTCTTTGTGAAGAGTCGAGTTGGCCCATCTTCAAACCCTGGCAACTTGTTTACCGAACCAGCAGAGGAACCTAGTGGTGTGGTGAATAGCCACCTCCCACCACAAGATCTAGCTAATAAAAAAATGTGGACGTGGCGCCATATTCCAAATCTTGGTAATGGGCAGGATCACTCCAGGATAACTCAAAAGAGAAACATTAAGAAAGAATTGAGTTTTGGGCACCCTGGGAGGGCCCCCCTCCCTAATAACCTTAAATGTGATCAAACGATGGTCTGAAAAAATCACCTCTAACCACACCTTGATAACGGAGGATCCTTACATGTCAAAATCAAAATAAGGATGTTGTGAAAGAAGTGCACGATCGAGGAATTTTAAAACCGATCATATCCTTCTCGAAGATTGGTCTAAGTGAACCATGCTTGGTCTTTAAATTCATGTGGTCATTTGAGCAAAGGATCGAAAAGGCCCTAACAAATTTTAAAGTAATACCAAACCGCACATTCACCGAGACACCAGCGCATAGGAAGGGCACAAAAATTATCATTCGGGTGCTCCACCATATTAAAGCCACCATACACCAACCAATAAGCAACGGGTATGTTGTCACCTAACCATTTCCATAATAAAGTTCTTTCGGGACCTTCATTGGGGCGTAAATATTTAAAATACCAAAAGAAAGATCATTAATACTCATATTCACCCACACAACCCTATTACTGAGGTCCTGGCCTAAGGTAGTAATTAATGCCAATAATTTTGGCACGATGGAAATGCTAACACCACCTCTACCATCACTATGTTGAGTATGGAAATGAGTAAAATCAGGGGCAATACACATCAGAGTAGTCTGAAGTAAAAAACAAGAAATCTTGATTTCCTGTAAACAAATCACATCTAAACTGCTAATTAATTGACAAGCTAAACGAACAGAAAATTTGTAATGGGTATATATGGGTTTAAGTTTGTAATGGTGCCTTGTGGCAAGTATGCCTATATTATGACAAGATTTTTCAAGAACTTGAAATTTTTGTTAGTATGGCGGCAATCTATTAATGCATTGCAATCTATGATAATTATATAAAACTTGTGTGTAGAGTATGAAATCATGACAATCCCGAGTAACACCAAGGCTTATATTATTGGGGGAAATTGTAACTCTAAATACATTTCTATGACAATGAAATTTTTTACATTCTTCTCATTCAAAATATAGTTTGACCCTAAAACATTACCCACTTTATATGCCATATCTAAATCACTCGCTTCCATTAGCCACACTTGGTATGCCATATCCAAACTGCAAGATATAAACATAAATGCCTCTCCAATGTACCCATAATTACCTAAAACACCACCTACACCAAATTCCACATTTTTTCAGGCATTTTTTCAAACAATGCACATGCTTCCACATTTTGCATACATGTCTACCAATGCACTTATACAACTAAAACATATGACAAATGTCTCTACTCCACAATGCTTTGGTGGATGTCCACACCATGTTTCAAAGCTACTATTTTGGTCGAGGTAGGGATTATGCTAGGAAAGGTGAACTACTTGGGTTGGACACATGTTGGTTGCATTCAATGAAACAATGTCAATGTTTCTTGAGTATCAATTAGTATTTTGAAGATAAAGTTTAGAGTTTCATCGAGACAACCATTACGACCAAATATGAAAAACATGTAGACATAATAAATAATTGTAGGTATAATGTTATAAAAGGAACGCATGCAATTCAAGTATTTACAACTTGTGTCCACTAAACCTACCTGGTTTCATGCTAATAAAATAAAAATGAAGCATTTTGTACATATCCTAGAATCAAGGCATTATATGAGACCACATCTCTAAGTCGTTATGTCAAATAGTTTAAGTGTCTTGTGTTTGCTTCCACATTTTGTATACATTGCTAAAGGCATTTTCAACCAAATCATTTGATAGAAATTCACTTTCCTTTATGTTGCAATAAATGCCCATACCTTGTTTTAAAGCTCCCATTTTGGTATAGGTTGGGAGTATGCCAAAAAAGGTTTTGGAAATTGGATTTAGACCTGCCAACTACATTTATTTGAAAGTTTCAAAGGCCTTTTCTACAAACCCATTTTATGCATATCATACAAACCGTTACAATCCATGAGACCACATCCATTTGTGGCATTTTATCAAACATTTAATGTGCAAGTAATTGAATATTAAGGCAATCCTTCCTACAAGCAACAAAGTGAAAGATAACCAGAATTACAACACTTAGAGCACATCAAACAATTCTTCCCACTAGAGACAAGAATATAAAAAATTGGGCTCAAGCAAAGTAACAAATGTAGGCAAAAGCATGTTCAAAAACCTTAGGGGAAGTGAATAATGGACTTCATTTCATTTGTTTTCCATGACCTCGTGTATTGGATTCATCATCAAAGAAAATTGTGGAACTGACTTGCATCTCTAAAAATATTTTTTCTGTCACCAATCTTAGAGATAAACTATTTTAAAGTATAGAGGAGAGGCCAAACACATACAAAAAAAAAACATCATAAAACTCTATTTTAGTGGGACTTCGAATAATATGTATAACATATTTTGGAAATTGTGAATTGAATAATGTCTAATAATGCAATGTGAATGCCAAACAATATATGTTATTTGATTTAGAGGGATAGTTATTAATTTTGTAGTTAATGTTGATTAGCAGAGGCCAGATTTCCTATTTCTCATAAATTAAAATAATATCAAATTGTTTATTGTTTATAAGTATTAAATAAATAAACTATATAATATATTAAACAATTTCACCCCAAATAATTAAAAACCACAAAATATCCCTGGGTAAGTGCACAAAGTTGGTGGACAATTTCGTGGACATTAAAACCCGAAATAAAGGAACCGCGATCGTGGTTCCTGAATTCCAGGCTCGGTAATTACCGAACCTAAAACCGTGATCGTGGTTTAGAATCGCGAGCGCGGTTATAAACCACGATCGTGGAACTCTGAGACAAAAATTAGCAATCCCGCGACTCCTTATTTTCCTCATTTTTCATTTCAAACCGTAATTTTTCTTAAACGTTTTTCACTCGAGCTTTGAATACCACCTCAAAATTGCTCATCGGACTTCTGGATAGTGATAGATTCAACCATGCCGCCAAGACAAGGAGGTAAGTCCCCGATTGTAATCATTTTTTTGCATTTTAGGTTTTTTTTTTTGCATTTTCATGGGTTTTTTGAAATGTTTGTTTATGTATACAATTTTCTTGTTTTATCAGTTGGTCGGCAATCTCGAAATCATGCAAACCATCAAAACATTCCTCAAAACCCACCGAACATTTCTCAAAACCCTCCAAACATTCCTCAAAACCCTCCTCCAAACATAGATCCGCCTCCTGTGGCTCCTTTTGTCCCCACTGAGCCAGCAGGAACACAAGATAATATCATTGGAAGAATCTGAGAAAATAAAATTGTCATTGAGAACCTAATTCAAACTATAAGACAAAATCATGCTACAAATCCATCCCGCATGACTTTAGCCAATACATTGCAAACATTGATTGGCGAAGTCGAGTCTGCAACCAACCAAATACATAGATGGAACACCTTTAGAGGTGATTGTAGGCAGAGTGGTATGCAGATAAACTATCCCACACGGCCGTAAAAGACAATTTTTTTGGAAAAGACGTCATTTGTACATTATTTACCGACCATAGAACCAATGCCCCCCCCGCAGTTACTTGCAAACGGTTCCCAATCCATTAGTGCCACGATGACCGAATCAAAAACAATTTTTGGGACCGATGGTGGATGTTTTTTGATTATCCACCATGCAACAACAATGAGGTTCCTCTTTATTTTTTGAAGAAATTATATCGTGAGTTTGTGCTCAATGAGGTCCCAAATTATTTTGACTTTTCTGACCTTTTTAGTCGAGGAGGTGGCTCTGCACAGAGCAGACCTGGTGCACGCATAGGTCAACCTAGGATCCCCCATACCCCAAAACCCCTACTGCCTTCAGTTATCCCTCCTACAGTGAAGGAGGTTGTGGAGATTGATACATTGCTTGCATTGAGGGAGCTCACTGACACTTTAACCCAGCATAGTGACCAGATTGCATCTGGTGATGTTGGTGGAGGCGCCAGTTCTAGCGCACCACACCACTGTGGATCATGTGGTGTCATATGCACTGCGAGTGAGACATCATTTGTTGGTTCATAGGATTTCTTTTCTATAGATGAGATGCTGGGGAATGCTTTTGGAATTGGTGCCACTGATATTGGTCTTTCACAGGTAAATTTCAAATAAATTTAAATTATATATATATATATATATATACAATAGTTTAATTCACATGTTTGAGATATTAATATATATATATATATATATATATATATTTGATTGTATGTCATGTACATACATGTACAAAAAACTAATTTTTTATTTTATGTTAAATAGCAAGAGCCGGTGAAGGAAACATCCAGCGTCGACATGCTAGATACTGCAGCTGGGCGTGTTTCAAACGTAAGTTTCAAGTTGTACAAACTTACATTTTTAATTTCATTTGATTACACTAGATTATTATTATAAGTTTCACGTGTATGTTGTACATATTAATATTTTTCTCTTTTATACACAGGAGCCTGACGGGTCATCATCTGCTCAGGGAACTGAGGCTACTGGCACGCCTCACATGAGTTTTACGCAAGTTAGTAAACCTCTTTACACTTTGTTTCTAATTACTTGAATTTCACGTGGATTACATGCTTTGGACCTCTGTTATGTGGTGCACAGTCATGTAGATTTTAATATTGATTTGTACATGTTTTTTGTATAGCTTATGACTGCTAGAGAGACTCCTCTGTATATGTAGACTGTGGAGGTTGCTGTAGATACTGCCATAGGATCTGCAGATCCACTGAATGAGGTACAATTTTTAAAATTTGTTAAATTTTGGAGGTTCATTATTTCTTATTACTTAAATCTACAATATCAAATTTTGTATGTATATGTGAAATATTTAATTTGAAAATTAATTATTTGTATTTATCTTACCCCTCGTGAGTCTATTGTTGCCCCTGTGATGCGTCAACAACAAATTGAAAGGGATCATGACATTGCGGTAAGATTTCACATGCATTTTAACTAAATTGTACAAGTTTCTAAATTTTGAATGTATTTTAAAATTTTGGGTGTTAAAAACTTGTTGTTTATGAATGTGCGGGTTAGGTTGCAGGCATGCTTAGAGACACCTAGGACCACACAGATGAAATCCGTAGTGGCATCTCCCTCCACTACATCCCCATGTCATGGACGTGCTACTTCTAGCAGGGCGAAGAGAGGGAAGATGTTTCATGAGTAGATTCATAGTCCGCCTAGATGTACATAGATATATATATGGTCCATCTGGTCCTAGAGAACATGTTTCTTCATATAGTCCATTGTTCTTCATAGTGCTCATCTGATCCAACACCTTGGCGTAGGGACTCTCTGCAAAATCCTCTCTCATTTTTTTCCTTCTCATTTTGGTGCTCTCGCTGCCATATTGTTTGCAAACGCACGAAATAGTGCAGTTGGAGCCAGTGATTGGTTGTCAAACACTATATTTTGCAAACGGTGGGTCATGGCACGGAAATGACTATGCCGGCACATCTATTTGGCCAGGTGAATGCTAGAGGAGGTGGTGTTTCGGTGCGCGACAAGGTCGTTGCTTTTGGGTTACTTCGTTCGGGCGTAGTCCCTTAAGAGCCCTAAGACCAAAATATCGTTCAACTTCGACGGGTGACTACTCAGACTCTGTGGCACCTAGAGATGGCTCGTCTGATCCAAAACCTTGGCGTAGGGACCCTCTACAAAATCCTCTCTCGGTTTTTTCCTTCTCATTTCGGTGCTCTCGCTGCCCTATTGTTTGCAAACACACGAAATAGTGTAGTTAGAGCTAGTGATTGGTTGTCAAACGATAAATTTTACAAACAGTGGGTCATGGCATTAAACCAACTATGCTGACATATCCGGGTGGCAAGGTGAACACTAGAGGAGGTGGTGTTTCGGTGCGCGACAAGGTCGTTGCTTCCAGGCTACTTCGTTCGGGTGTAGTCCCTTACGAGCCCCGAGACCAAAATATCGTTCAACTTCGACGGGTGACTATTAAAAATCCATGGCACCTAGAGATGGCTCGTCTAATCTGACACCTTGGCATAGGGACCCTCTAAAAAAGCCTCTCTCAGTTTTTTCCTTCTCATTTCGGTGCTCTCGATGCCCTATTGTTTGCAAACACGCGAAATAGTACAGCTGGAGCCAGTGATTGGTTGTCAAACACTATATTTTGTAAACGGTGGGTCATGACACCAAACTGACTACGCCAGAACATTCAGGTGGCCAGGTGAACGCTAGAGGAGGTGTTTTTTTAGTGTGTGAAAGGGTCGTTGCTTCCGGGCTACTTCGTTCGGGCAGTCCCTTAAGAGCCCTGAGACCAAAATATCGTTCAACTTTGACGGTGACTACTCAGAATCTGAGGCACCTAGAGATGATTCATCTGATTCGACACCTCGGCGTAGGGATCCTCTACAAAATCCTCTCTCGGTTTTTTCCTTCTCATTTTAGTGCTCTCGCTGCCCTATTGTTTGCAAACACGCGAAATAGTGCAGTTGGAGCCAGTGTAAGGTTGTCAAACGCTAAATTTTGTAAACAGTGGGTCATGGCACCAAACCAACTATGTTGACACATCTGGTTGGCCAGGTGAATGCTAAAAGAGTTGGTGTTTCGGTGCGTGACAAGGTTGTTGCTTCCGGGCTACTTCGTTCGGGCGTAGTCCCTTAAGAGCCCTAAGACCAAAATATCGTTCTACTTCGACGAGTGACTACTTAGACTCTGTGGCACTTAGAGACAGCTCATCTAATCTGACACCTCGAGGTAGGGACCCTCTATAAAAACCTCTCTCAATTTTTTCCTTCTCATTTTGATGCTCTCGCTGCCCTATTGTTTGCAAACGTGTGAAATAGTGCAGTTGGAGCCAGTGTAAGGTTGTCAAACACTAAATTTTGCAAACGGTGGGTCGTGGCATCGAACCAAATGCGTTGACACATCTAGGTGGCTAGGTGAATGCTAGAGGAGGTGGTGTTTCGGTGCGCGACAAAGTCGTTGCTTCCGAGCTACTTCGTTCGGGCGTAGTCCCTTAAGAGCCCTAAGACCAAAATATCGTTCTACTTCAATGGGTGACTACTCAAAATCTGTGGCACCTAGAGACAACTCATCTGATCTAAAACCTCAGCATAAGGACCCTCTACAAAATACTCTCTTCATTTTTTCCTTCTCATTTCGGTGCTCTCGCTACCCTATTGTTCGCAAACACACAAAATAATGCAGTTGGAGCCAGTGTAAGGTTGTCAAACACTAAATTTTGCAAATGGTGGGTCGTGGCACCGAACTGACTATGCCGGCACGTCCAGGTGGCCAGGTGAACGCTAGAGGAGGTAGTGTTTCGGTGCGGGACAAGGTCGTTGCTTTCGGGCTACTTCATTCGGGCGTAGTCCATTAAGAGCCCTGAGACCAAAATATCGTTCAATTTTGACATGTGACTACTCGGACTTTGTGGCACCTAGAAGAAATTTAAGTTTCAAATCAAAACCATATACTAGAGTCGTTTTCAAAATTTATAACTTTTTCAAAATTTACAACTTTTTCAATATGTACAACTTGTGCAAAATTTACAAACTTGACTTTTCAAAATTTACAAATTTTTCAAACAATGTTCAAGCTTCTCTTAGCTTCGAGAATTTAAAATTCTCTACTAACGATACCAACCACATGAAGGTGGAAGCTTTTCTAGCACCACTAACCTAAACATAAAATTGTTAGTCAAAGAAATTTAAGTTTCAAATCAAAACCATGTACTAGATCTCTATATACATGACACACAAAATACACAAATTTAAAATAAAATATATATCAAACTTAAATCTAGATCTTTAAACTAAAATATTATATATATATAAATATACGCTATATAAATTGAAACTTGAAATTAAATATATACTAGACATGCTCGCATTGTAAATTCATTCCAATGAACCATCAGGATCGGATCTACTCTGAATAGCAGACAAGATTGCTTCATGATCTGACTCTCGAACCTTCTAAAGAATATTGTTATTAGGTCTTCCTCGATATCTATACAACTGAATATTTGTCACTAGAACCAGATGTGAATATAAGAGTATTTTCCTGTGTGTCTCAAAGTCTTCAAACACCCAAATAGAGGAGTTTCTTTAATGGATACCGTCAAAGCCAAGTTCCAGTAACTACCACTAACCCTGTAGGATACTCAATCTCTTTGCCATCTATAATAGAAGAAGTCAACTTCTTTCTTTCCTCAATGCAATGACATAAGAAATAGTCTATTCCTTCTTCATTGTCTTCTGTCGCAATTACTACAAACACATGTCCTACAAAAAAATAACCAAGGAAAGTTGAAAAACTCAAATTTAAATTACATATTAAAATTTCAAAGGACATAACTCAATACAAAACTTAAATAAATAACTGGATAAATACCTTGTCGCACCAAAATCAAAATTTTTGTTAAAGTCCTTGGATGTTGTAACTTCATCTGTAGAAACAAGTTGTAATACTTGTGGAGGTTAATAAATAAGAAGCGGATTTAGAGGCCTATAAATACATCCTTCCACCCATTCTTGTGAATCACACTCAGCAGTGACAAATTTTTATACAGGATGCACAAAAATATGTCAACTTTCTTGTCCATACGGCCCATGAAGTAGCGTTTGAGCTACAAAATGAGTGCATATCACTAGACCTAGTGAGTGTCATACAATCCTCGTAGTTAGCAATATATTTTTCCTCTATCAACCAAAAATATCTGCAAACTTTGGAATTTTCTTGAGAACTTCGGGCCATGTTTTCAGTACAACCATTCCACTATGCTCTTTGCATCTTTTAATTTAGCACCATCTTCGTACTTTAACTCTTCTCTTGTAAGAGCTCTTTTCACACATGCCCCTGCACCGTCATGCTCTCATTTTCCATGTCCAGCCTCAGTAAAACTCCAAATATGTTTCACACCCATCTTGACATGCATTCTGCTCATCCAATAAAACATTCGTGCATTCTTAAACTAAGACGTGCAATTATCAGACCATATATAATGTTGTTTGAAGTGGATGTCCCTATCAGACAAGTTTCCATAAAATAACTGGAAACACCCTTGCACAAATTCAATAGAATGAGTACGATCATCACTGATATAAAAGTGGTACTCTCTTAAAAAAAATCGATCATTCTCTGTACTGCCAGGAGAATGTAGAAATGCTATATGCACAAAAATGACAACTTGTACTGAGTTGTAATATTGCGATTGAACCTCCATTTGTGGTTGTAATGTGTAATTCTCTACAAAATTGACCACTGAAACAATAGTACCAATAGGAAATGTGTCTTTGCATAGCTTGAATTGTTCATCCAACCATCGAGCTTTATGTGTATGCTTCACATACTCATAAACAATTTCATCCTTAAATTTTCTCATAAATTGAAAAATGGGCATTTGTTCTATAACTAGCTCACACCGTTTCAACTATTTTCCATCTTTCAACTGGTATGCAACTGATTTATATTTATCAAATTCAACTAAATTTTGTCATATTGTACCTTCAATTTTCTCATGGATGCAACTTTCTAATTTAGGTAATCTGCCGCATGTACTACAACTTCCATCTAAACAATCCTGACTATAAAATAAATTGTCCAACTTCTTTTTCACAAAATATAGTAGGAATGAAATCCCTAGAGGATATTGGCGGAACTTGAACACCACATTCATATAACATAGTTTCAGAATTAAAAATAGAATGAATACGTAAAAATTTAGCATAATTGCATCGCAAATTCAACATGTTGCCTACAACAACAAGTGGTGCGAGCATGGTTGATTTTCACATAGAATGGTTTCAATATTTCAAAAAAACGTTGACTAATTTTAATTTCCAAATTCTTTTGTTCAAACTTACGAAAAAATTGAGTTTAAGTCATATCTAAGAAATGCTTTGGATGTGGTTCACGATTAGTAGAACCAACTCTCCGTTTTATAACATCTCTTGTATTAGGTGAAACTCTAGTGTTATCATGCCAAAATTTAATAACAATTTCTCTTATAACATCAGAATTATTTTTGTCCTTACGCGGTGCTCAAGTAGAAAATTCCCAAAAATCGACATTATTGAGTGATTGAAAGATATTACGTCTTTCAATTACTTTCATTAGAGTTTTTCGATTAACTTGCAACATTCGACTTGTTTGCGTAGTCAAACGTTGTTTTTTTATTAATTCACTTACAACACCAGTAGCAAGTACACGACACACAATATTACTATCCCTAGTGCGTCTCTTGACACCAACAATGTGATATACATCATGAAGGTTTTCAACAATTGTAGAGGTTTGACCACGTATGTTAGATGTTGTCAATCCTAAGGTGTTTAATGTAGGTCTCATTTTAATCAATTTCATCAAACTAACCAACAACTGACATCTTTGGGAATCATTTAAAATTTCAAAATTATTATCCCAAATTTCAGTGGCTTTTCTTATGATTTTTCGTTCAGAAAGTTTGTCAGACATTGGTTTCAAAATGTTTTCATCAATTTCAATCAAAAAATTAGGTTTCTTATGTAAAATCCTAGGAGGTGTTTTTGTCAAATTTTGTTTATCTACAGTTTCAACATGAATTTCCTTATTCACATTTTCATTGTCTCCTTCAATTTCAACATTTGCTACATCATGAGTATTTAATTCTTCTTCGACATTGACGGTAAAAACTTCTTCATCACGAGTATTCAATTCAACTTCAACATTGACAGTAGAAACATTACCTAGTTCTTCATTGCTTACAGTAGTTAGGATTGAAGATGAACCTCTTCTAGATTCACAAAGTTTCCACATTCGCTCAGCATTTTCAATTTTGTTGGCCTCTAATTTGTCTTGTGTTTTTTTACTTAATGACTTCCTTTTTTGACTTCCTTTTTTGTCTCCCATGATGTTTTGCTTCTGGTGATAAGAAAAATATGCCTGGAAAAAGAAAAAATTTCGTAGTCTTTCATACGGTAAGGTCAGAGAGTAAAAATTGCATGGTAATTCAGACATTGGGATGTGTGTAAATATGATTTATGAACTGCGAGCGCGCTTTATAAACCGCGAGCGCTCTTGGTTAAAGCGCGTTCGCGGTATTTTTACAAAAACCATGATCGCGGAGCTATTTGCCGAACCTAAGGCTCGGAAAATCTTTTTTTTTTCCCAACCAAAGCTATGTAAGGTCATTATGAAATGCAAAAGGTCAAAAAAACCTCAAATCTGCTCTTCCAAAGACTTGAACCGTGCTAAAAAACTGAAAACATTTCACAAAAATGGTACCATCACGTAGGGTAGACTCTTAGCTTCGTAAAAATATTGTTTTTAAAGTGAATAGAATAAGATAAATATCATTTTATAATTTATTACTAACAATAGGTCCTTAAGACATTTTTTCCCATGAATGTTCATGTCTACATTTAAGACTGTAACTTTTGCTTCGCTTATCAAAATATGATAAAAATTATACCATCCCAAGTGTGGAAAAATTCTATACACCTTAAAAAAAAAAAATTGATTTTGATATTTTTTGATATAGTTATGGCGGGCAAATGGAAAGCTCTCCATTTTCTAAATATTTTCAGACCACTTTCACGGAAAAAATCATTAAAAAAAAATATTGCTAAAAAAATTACAAAATAAAATCCATCCCAAGATAGACAACTACATCTAACGTTTCACCAAAGGAAAAAAAAAAATAACAAGATTTGGTCATCCAAAATGCGGGCAAACGGACTACAATCTTATAAGTTTTTTCGAAAAAAAAAAAAAAGTCATTTAATTTTAAGTGTTTAATATAGCTAAACTTGTCCGTTTTTTACAAAAATTAGTATTTTAGAAACTAGATTCCAAATGCTAAGATTCATATTTATATAAATTTTTCTAATTTAGAGTGCATGTATAGCTAATAATCCCTACAAGTTGAGATTTCACTGTTTTTTGCAATATGACGTCCACGGATGACCCTATATTTGTCCATCAACTTCCTGCACTTACCCCCCTCTAAATTAAATAACTTATACCGTTTGATGTTCACATTACACTGTACACATGTGATTGTTCATATTATTGTGTATTTTGAATTCTCATTTCCCCAACATTTCAAAACTGTCAAGACCTGTGTTGTTTCTAGAACAAAGTTGTGCCAAAACATGTCATTCATGCAATGCTTCCTGTTGAATATTATATTTGACCTCATAGTCAGAACTAATATCTGTAGCATGTCATGTGTTTGCGGTAGTGCGTAAAACATGCCACAGTCTATAGTTGTGCTTGAACAAGTCCCAAGGGCCATTGATGTCATGTGGGGTTGAGCCAAATTCAGAGACAATATTTGTGAAAGGCTTGTATAAAAGAAGTTCTACGCAAACATGTTTGCTCTGAACATTTAGTGTGGTGCTAAACACGATTAAGCAGTTCTTCAAAATCTACTGCAAATGTATAAAAGTCTTCATGTATTCATGTTTAGCAAAATAATTTTCCTATTGTTTACGATATGATTAACAATAAAGGAAGCTAAACATCTTATTTATGCACTTTGACCTACTAAAGAAGCAAGAATTCATTGCCATTTATGGGTGCATTACCAAAAAAAATCCAAACTGCCTGAAATCCTTTTATATATAGTGTCGAACTTTGTCATCTTCAATAAAGTTCCCAAACGTATTCCATTACTACATTCCTGAATTAGTTAATACTTTATGACCAATACATACTTATGGGCCTCAATTACTCTCTTACAATGTTCCTCTGTTATTTTGCAACCATTTACATCCATCTTATTTTTTCTATTCGCCTAAACCTTGCTCTGTTATCCTTATTTTTCATACTTCTAATAATTTATAGAAGGTAATATACACAAATGCAAAACCAAAAGCTGCAAATGCTTTCTTATTTGTGAGGCAATGAGAGGTCAATGCCTGTCACAAAAGGCCGAATTGGAACACATCCAGGGCAGTTTATATATTGAAGTTCAATAATGTGATGTTATGCATGAATCTTACTAAATACATCAGGTGGCAATATAATAACATATTCTAGAAACACACCAAGTGGGTCTACAAAGTTGGTGCACAAGGTGGGAAACTGAATATCAATTGAAAAAAGATGAAGACAATTTATTATTTGCTGACTGAGAGTACTACTTAAGTTAAAGTATAATGAGGGAAGCACTGAAAGGGGGTCTAACATTTAGGGCATTTTTTTTCTTGGATTTCATATTGGATTCAAATCCAATAGATTTGCGCTCTCTATTAACATTTTCATCACTCTTTTGATGCAACAACACTCCTTTATGCATCTTGATCACCATATGTCTTGCGGAAAACAATATCTTCAAATATCATATCAGGCACTACATAATTTCCCAACCAAAAAACTACTAGAAGTATTGCACTGTAGCCAAACAAACACAGAACAAAATATGCATCATATACATATGCATCACAATTTCATAGCAACACAAATCGTTGCCCTATACAAGATAATATCAAGTGCTTAAATGATATCAACTACATAATCATTTGCAAATCACATGAATTCAAAAGTTGCCTTCAAGATGCTAATTACCCTGCACTTAATAAAAAGTTTGTTTGTCTCCAAGGATTTCAGAAATTTATAGCCAAATAAGCTATTGAATCAATTGATATATGTATGAAGAAATGTCAACCAAATGGTGAACCCCATGCTGTCATATCAAGTTTTGTTATGGATCTGTGATAGAATTCTAGACTGCCACATGTTGTATTATGACACCTTTTGAAGGATACATGGGGTAAATCAATGTGGAGCTGGACTCAAAAGTACATTTGTTCTTTAGAATAAAATTTGGGTATTGTTCACTCCATATCCATACACGTAAATCAAATTAAACTTAGGTTTCAAGTGTAAATTATGCAAACAGCTACATGGGACATCTAGATGGAAAATGACACCATTAAAAACTAATTTTAAGTACCCCTACTAGAATGAAGAACCCAAATCAATACCATGCGTGCATCACTTGGAAATGCAGTTATGAGCTGGCAACAATAGAAGAATTGAGATGTAGTCACAGTCCATACCAGAAATTTCAGAAATAAGGTAAACCAAGAGAAGAAATTTTGGGAGATTAGAAAATACCTAGAGGGCAATAACACCAGATAACCAAGTGCCTAGGCACTGACAATGCTAGGAAGTGGTTGATAACTTGAAGCCCACACCTAATTGTTAATTTGGGTTGAATCCCACCAAGAATTTTTGGGGGATACATTTGATGGCTAGTATGAACTATGCATATTACATTGTATTTATCATAGTTACCGGATCTGCCCTAAATCTAGATCGAACTTAATTTTCCCAACCTCTAATGAGTTAAAGGTAAAATTAGCTTTGTTTTTAATTTTATATAAATTTATTTTTCAAGTTTTTTGGATTTTGGGTCCCCGCTCCCGGCCCCAATCCACCCCTTAGGCCTTGGGGGTAGGGGGGAAGTAGGATAGTTCGGAGGGGCGGTCGCCCACCCCGCCCTATTATTTAGAATTCTGAATTCTTCGTTCGGCCGGCAGATCGGCTAGGTCACCCCCCGATCTATATATCTCTATCCTCTCGATCGAGTACCGAGTGGCTTACTATAGGGAGGGGGTCGCATTCCGTCTAAGTGGGGCGGGTGTCGGCTTCTCAGAGTGGTCGCCTCCTCAGTGTGTTCTCCTTGTCAGTAGCCCCCCCCCCTCTATATAGATTAGATTCTAGATATGGCCCATATATGATCAATCCCCCCAAAGTATCCGAATTTCAAGACATGATGGGAATGCACAAATAAACACAAGCAAAGTACTTTAAATTCCACCTGCTAACATAAGGAAACATATTTGAGAGGAAAACAAGACACTCATACAGTATAATACTATACAGAGATTATTCACTTCTTTTGGTAACTAAAAGCAGCAACTGGGTCATAGGGTAGTCTCTGAGCTTATTCAATTCCAGTGAGTAGAAGATAAAATTAATTATGGGTGGAAGAAATATTGACCTACCGATGGAGAATTAACCACTCTAACTTTCATTTGAACAAACGGTAAAATATTGTATTGAAGGTCTATGTTCCTCTTTTCATTACTAAGAATCTACAGTTCAAAGCTCATGTTAATGGAGGTTAGGGGCATTTTGTGTCTCTACCAAATTACCAAAAGGGCACATGTAGAATTTTTTTTGTGGATTTACCTTACAGAAAAGAAGCCAGTCAAGTCTCCTTCGACAACAGGGGAATTGGGAGCAGGCATGAAAATATCGTTGAGAATGTGAATAATCCTTTGTCATTTATCCGATAAGCTACTTTCGCCCACAACACCATCAACAAATAGCACACAAGAATAACTAGATAAAGATGCAGATGCAATGATGGACATTCGAGAATTCCTGACTACATTCTAGATTTTTTTGGGTTTTGTTGATACTGTTGATTGTGTATGTGTGGGCTTGTGGCTCTGCTTGTCGAATAAATGCTTTGGTAAGGGATAGCTTAACGAAATCATTGGCTTCTCAACTAAAACTGTTATCTTCCTACTCACAAAAATAGCCGGATTTTTTTTTGAAAAAGTCCAAACAACCACTAAAATTAATTGTGTTGAAAAAACATCCAAACAAACATCAAATTTAACATAGTTGCAGAAATGTCCAAAAGGGTCTTTCCCATAAGGGAACACCTTCAGCATATTTATATTCATGTCAATTAATGTGTATGTAGCATCACAATTCTTGTCATTTGTTATAGAGTGAAATTTCAAATCTAATTTTTTATAAAAAATAATTATTTATCAGTGATATATTGGTATAGTTAGATTGATATAATTTTTCACTAGCCCAAACAAAATTTACAAGAAAAAAATTGCAATTACGTTTTTCCTTTTTTAGAACTCAATCTAAAAAATAATAATATTTCTCCATATAATAGAATTTGAAACCTTTCATTTTTTTCTAATTTTTTTTAATTCCAAATGGTGTATTAGATTAACATCTTTTTTCACCTATACATAGAACAAAATTAACTTTCACAGCGCTTTCTTTTCTTTGTGAAAGAGCTTTCAAATCTTTATAAAATTCAATCCCATTTAAAGTGAGGAAAAGAAAAATAAATGTGTATATGAGATGTAAATTGAGTAGGTGGAATGGTGAAACAAGAATACCTAATTGGATCTAATTAAACAACTCATAACATAATGTTGAGTTGATATAATTAGGGGTCTTATGAAAGGTGGTGTAGCTCTTATTTTTATTCAATTGGTGGAGTCGTGAAAAAGATTTTTTTAAAGTATTTTTTAACAATGAATAATAAATTTTTAAGAGAAGAGTTTAAATAGGTGGTAAAAAGAGAGGCTGGAAGTTTCCCACACATGTCTTATTTTATAGGAAGATCTTTTGTCAAATGTCAATTTATAAATCAACAAAATTATTAAAGTGGCAGTTATAAATATATTTAATGAAAATATTTTACAACATTGCTTTTAAATTAAATAGACCATACACGTCTCATCAAACTAATTATAAAATTTTTCTCTATTTAAGAGAACTTTGGCTCTACTTAGGACTTCATTTTGCTATTATGTCTGTGGTCTTGTCATTTCACCATGTTGGCCTATACTGCATTAAGAAGGGGTTTTCACATCCTTTCATTATAAAGTTCGATATTTGATTCACCCTTTTAGGTAGTTTAGAGCTTATATATGGCATTTGTCCAGCCAATTCCAGCTTTAGTTATAGAAGGTGACGAGGATAGCTCCAAAATGTGTAAGGAAATTTGTCCCCAAAGTCTGCAATGAGGTAATAATTATGTATCCACATAAGATGTTTTGTTAAATATTGATGTGGTTAAATTAGTTATTAAATTGTATTAAGATAATTGTCTTATTATTTGCTTTGTTGGATGTATACCTTATGAAAGTTTTCTTCCTACCTAGATTAAGCTCCATTGAGAATACCATGGCAAAGTAGTGCCCTCTTTTACTTAATAGTTTTGTTTTAATGGATTTTGAGTCAAATATTCAAAATGGGCATTATGGATGAGTTTCCTACATTAATTTCATCTTATGGAATGGTAGAGGTCTCACAAAATCTTCAAGAAAATTGTGGTCGACTTGTTAACTAGTTGAAAATCTTAATGTGATTTGTTTGCCAAAAGCCAAAAATTACATGTTTTTTATACTTCAAACCACTTTAAAGTAACTTGCTTCACATTTTAAACATTTTCACACATCACATATGAAGAATACTCAAAATATTCTTAATGATCAATATTTAACATAGTTGCAGGGAGACGCGTCTCTGAACACTTGGCACTCGTTTCGGGTATGGTAGACGCGTACAGAGACGCCTCCCGTATGCAGATACTTTTGTTCAATGAATCCTCTCGTTTCCCCCTGTTTCCTGTTGAAAAAAATGCATCTCTTTTTAGGAAACCCTAAACATGTTTTCCGAAACCCTAAAACTCTGCATTTTAATGTAAAATGTACTGCACATGCTTGCTCAAATTATTCATTCATTGCGAGGTCTGCGTTTGCCATTGGAGGAGGTTTGTGTTTGCCATTGAAGGGGATCGATTTGCTATTGATGTTGCGAGGTATTTAATAATTTATCTTTGCTCTGCAAAATTGTTTTCCCATATTTATATCCTATGGTCACACCATCTATAAACCTGTGTTTTTAAGTGTTTTGCCTTGCCTTTCCGCCGTTGTTTTTTACTTTACCGCACCTATTTTTTTGTTCGTTGTTGTTTGCAAAGGAATGACTTTTAGGTTTTTATTTAGAATAAATTCTAACTTCTAATGCAACTTTAGGTTTTACTTTTTATTTCATTTTAAAAATTTGGCTTTACGTGATTTTTTTTAATTGTTTACTTTTAAAAATTTAGGTAGTTTTAAAGTTTTAGACTTTTAGTTTCATTTTTTATTATTTAATGAATATGAATCGTACAGTTAGTATTACTATTACCTTTTTAAATTTTTAAGTTTTTAAGTTTTAACTTTAAAACTTTTTAATATTTATTATCTTGCCGAAGGCTAGGATATTGTTTTCACAATAGCAATTACTTATTTATCCTCCTTCCAATTAGATTTTCATGTTTGTATTTAAATGCTGCTAGACTAAAGTTTGTAGTTTTGATTTTGTATTTGTGGCAAATTTGTATTGGTTGTTCCCTTTATTTACCACTGTAGAGGGGGAAAGTGGATGCTCTCTTGCGCATTGAATGCATTTACTGTGAACCATTTAATGCATTTACTATGTATTATGCAGGGTTGGTTTTGTGTGGCTCGAGGATGAGAAGGTTTCATGCTTTCAAACTATATTGTTCTCGTGCCATTTTCATCCACTTCCTGAAGATCAACCAGTTTCAAGAACAACAAGGTGAAACTCTTTTCCCTTTCTTTTTCCACGAATATGTGTTCTCTGCTTTTTGGATTCTTTTTCAAAGCTTTAAATTGGTTGTGCCTATTCCAATCACTCCAGGAATATGTGTTTTCTGGTTTTTGGATTCTGTACCTGTTAACCTCTGAATCTTGAACAAACCAGATCCATAATATTATGGGTACGAACCATAATATGGAGGTCATTGTTTTTCTATGAGAGTGGTGCTTAGCGCATTTAAATTTATTGTTTTTGCTTTTGTTTATATGTTTTTTTTATTATTGGCAAATAGTTTTTTGAAAGGGACTATACCCTTGAATACAAAAGAAGGCTTGAGAGCCGGAATAAGAGTGAGAAACAGAGAGAATGGATCAAGATCCAAATGTTACAACGAAGCTCTAAGTAGCTCAGAAACAGCTACTCAATCGAGACAAAACAGCAAAACAACAGCAAAAAAAAAAAACAGCAAACCGACCGCAGAGAAACAACAGAAAAACAACTAGAAGCAGCAGAAGCATCCAGAACTACTTCTTGGCAGCTTTATCGATACTGATCTTGATTCTCTTCCAGGCATGAAACATACCCAAAGCAGTCATATGGGCAGCATCAGTCTTATCAAGCTCCTCAATGGTTCTTTTGCTTTCTTTTTCGTTGCCCCAAAGTGCAGCCGGGACACCGCTGAGGTTGGAAACACTTTTGGCATGACCCTCGATGAACTCCTCAATCGCCCTAAAGGCTGCAATGTTGTAATCATGTCTAGTCTTGGCCTTCCCAAGCGGAAGTCTAAGGAGGTCAGCTTCTTATAAATGTCATCAATCTGACTGCTATCAATGTTCCCCTCCTCCGCCATGCTTTTCTTGCCTTTCTGCTTAGCAAGGTTCTTGACCTCATCCTTCAACAATTTCATCTCAGCCTCTAAGGCCTCCAACGTCTTAGAAGAGCTATCCATCCACACCTCCCGGGGACGGGCACTACTGATGTTCAGCAGGTCATGTGCAATCTCAAGTTCAAAAGGCTCCTTCTCCATAGCAAGAGTCTCAAGGTTGAGCCTCCTGGAAGCCCTGGTGACTGGTCTCTTAGAGGTAGAGACGAGGTGGGTGACGGGATCAGCAACATGGGGAATGGAAGGAGAAGTTAGTGCAGCCGGCATGGGGGTGGCAGCAACGGTGGAGGGGGTAGCAGCAGGGGCAGCAGGAGAAACAGGGCTGGCAGCAGCAGAGCCCATCAAAGGGGGAGCCGGGCTAGGAGAGGAAGGAAGACCAGGGTACTTCAGAAGGTAGCATTTATGGATCAACAAAATAAGTCATTGATGCAAGGGAATCGCCCGGGTGTGCTTCTGAAACTCCAAAATGGAGCGTTCAAGGGAGTTCAGCAGATAATGGGGGAAGCAAACCAATCGATTCCTACGGAAGTGGTTTAAAACGATAAGATGTTTAGCTGGGACAGTGACAAACCTACCTTCCAAGGAGATCAATCGAATCATCATACGAGTGACCTCATCATAGGGTGATGGAATTGAGCTGACAAGCAGGCCCGCTGTGCTAAATGTGAGCTTCTCAGCTCCCTCCACAAATCTTCTTTCTTCAGCATCTTTTTCAACCCTTTTATTGAAGAAGCAGTACCCCTCCAAACTAAGGCCGGTCGCTTCAGTAATGAGATCTTCATTGACTAAAATCTTCTGACCCCCATAGTCGACAGTCCGCTCTTTCCACTCCTTGGCAAATCGTACAGAAATTCTTTGGTCATGTCCCTGCATCTTATCAACGAAGTTGGTGAAGCCTCCTTTGCTAAGAGTGTTCCAAAGCTCTATATTTTCCTTCCAGTCGGGGTCTGCGCATGGTTCAATTTAGCAAGGAGGCCCTCCCATCTTCTCTATGATATACTGGTTACAGCAATTTCTCAAATGTCTGTGAGCGTAGAGAACTGTCTGCTTCTTGCTGTTGAAGGCCGCACAAAACTGGGAACTATAGCCGTTGGTCTTCTCACGAACGGCTGCGTAACTGTTGAACTGAGCCTGCGGGAAGTCGCGTGTGAGAGTAACCCTTTCCCTGTCAACAATCACATTACATCTATCATCATGGTTGATCCAGAGCTTTAACAAACCTGGCCTGTCGCTCCTTGGCAAGTCAATGATCAGTTTTTGTGCTTTGATCTCCTGCCAAGTATAATTAAAAGTACAGTTTTAATTTGTATCTAATTACTCTGCAAAACGGAATCCCCACAAATAAGCACTCTAATTTACCTTAGCAAAAAAAAATGGTACGAGACATGGGTTAAAACCTTGAAAATACAAGGAGGATTTCCATACATAATACTTGATGTTTCTTAAGATGCTAGAAAAAACAGTTTTCCAGCTTCAGCTTGGAAACAAGATTAGGGTGAAGCAGAGATTCCTAGCTAGTATCCACAATGATCTATTTATACATTGTTTTTTAGCAAATACCCAAGCCTAGAAACACGTTCATGGGCAAGCAGAGCCTCCCCATAACTTCTACCAAATGTATAAATGTATAAATCTATAAATGCTTATAGTTGAACACACATTGCTGCAACAGCTGCAACCTACATCGATGCAGTCTCAGGTTAATAAGTCTATGAGTGTTTGTTTGTAATGATTAAATGTACAAGAGGTTTTGTGGTGCAACTGCATAGAATTTAAGACATCCTTTGCAAAACTAAGAGATGTGAAATAAGAACAAAATCTTCATGGCGATATAAGCCTAATAACTGTCTGTATTAGTTCCTTGGTAGAAAAATGTCTTTGTAGAGCATAATCAACCATGTAAAATTTATTGTAACTTTTACTTGGCTACATAGATTCTACTATGTCTTGCACTGACTGTAAATAAAAATGTTTTATTTATAAAAATATTTTATTTTTTAAGCAGACTACACCCAAAACCTATTATTCAAAATAAGAAATTCTATATCCTATCAAAAAATCCATTGATGCCAATATAAATCCCATGTTTTTTACGCACTAGTAAACATGCTGAATTTACAATAGTATTTAATTTGTCAACTCCACAAAAACCAATCCCTGGTTTCTTAGTTGAAATTAAGATTTATTCTACTGAACTTGTAAATGCCTGCAAAAAATACTATAACCTCTGATAAAACTATAGATGCCGATATTAATTCTCTGTTCTCTAAGTTTGCTAGTGCTCTGAGTATACAATCAGAAAATAATGAATAATTTTGTAGCTGTCAATCTCTCTGCGGTGTTTACGTCCATAGCAATTACCAGTCTATTACCATTATTGACATCCAATATGGCGAAGGAGCAGCAAATAGAGAAGACAATGGAGCTCTGTCTTAAATAAGAAATTCCATGTTTTGTGTTGGTGGGTGTATGCTATAAAATATCATTACTTCAGCCAAGATGATTGGAGCAGCATAACCAAGAAGAAAGGAAAGCAAAATATAGCTAAAATTAGGTCAAAAGGATTTGAATGGTTTAGATCAAACAAGAAGCTAACTGCAGCAACTCTCAACTTTATAATAAAACACATTTTGCATATAATCAACATCATACAAATTGATCTTTCATTAAAAATTTACTATATTTGTATATATTGAGGACTTTTAGATTTGGCCATATCATCTTGTAATGGTTTTACAGGCCCAGGTCTTGGATCAACTATACTCAAATGAGAAACATGCGTTAGCACGTCTTGGATCAGCTATATTGCTATTTTTTTTCTCCTCACAGAATTGGCCTGTCCAGTACATAACCAGTTGTTAGATTATGTACAAGACAAATAGAAGCAATGACTGCCTCATTTCTCAGTATGCTAAAAGGAATAAGAATCCAAAGATCACCATGTTGTACTGATAAGAATCCATTAACAAGATTCCCCTCCACACCATCATCAAAAGATTGAAATAACAATAAAACATGCCATGTGGAACAAATTGGATTTGTGGGTTTGTTAGACTTCAACACCCTTCTACTAGGTCATAGAGTCATAGGATTTTACTAAGATTTCAAAACCAACATACCTATTGGTAGGTGGTAGATATTATTATTTTACATATGCATTGGCTCACGTCACAGTAGCCTATCATTTTCTTCTATGTATACACTGGTTTGTTTTCCAAAATGAGTGTCACATGATAGATAGTCTTCCTAACTGATACAGCTCAGATTTCTCCTTGGCTATGGATGTTTACTTCATTCAAAATGAAACATACAAATTGTAAATCCATTTTTGTAATTTTTTCCAAGTGTCGATTTGTAAAATGACAAGACTAATAGTCAGATTCAATTTTTGTTATCCAAGAAACTCAATTTGACCGTGACTCCCTAAAAAAATGTTTCATAACCTTGGGGAAATGAAATTGCATGGAAGAATGCGTTTCCACTTACATCTCTATAATTATGTTTTTCATGTTTACTTCAGCTACGAGGATCAACTAAGGTGCTTCCGCTCATCTCCTAACATTGATCATGTTTTCTAGCATAGAGTTTGACTATAAACCAAGTGACGTGGGTGAAACAGGGACTATACTCAACAACAACAAGAATGATCTTCCCACTGTAAACAGTAAATGCCAAATAGGGTCACATCTGCATATACCCTCATAGCCTACCAAACAATCACAATCCCAACAATTCCATCAAACAGAACACAATAATGGCTTTTCCATTACTATAATCTTGAAACTAAAACAAACATAAACTCCACCTAAATATTAGTCCAAACTTATTGCACAATTTCTTATAAATTTATCTGACTACCGGCATATATCTTGCAATGGAGTATGAATGAAACTAAGATTCGATTCTCAGAGAGTATCAAAGTGGAGAAGATGCAATAACTTTGAGGAACTCAATCTGAGTGTGGCATCCTCAAAAAACTATTTCATAAGCTCAAGGAAATGAAATTGCATGGAAGAATGCTTTTCCAAAGAGATCTCCATAATTGTTATTTTCTCTATTTTTAAATTTTTGAGCTACAAGGATCAACGTTCAATTAATAATCCATACTTATTAGGATACTTTAGTTGAAATCCTGATAATGACATGTTTTCTACCATAGCATGTCACCATAATCCCCTCAACTAAAAGAGAAGGCGGTGTCCTCTAGACAACACATGGCTAAAACCCTCTTTTGATTGGGCTACCGAACATACTACAAACCTACAGAAGTGGTTCAACTGCTTACAGATGGAACCCATATTGCTCTGCTCATTTTTCAAATGACTCAAGTAACACACAACATGTCTAAATCGAAAGTTTTTCATACGACTCTTTCATTGTGTGTAAGCATACGAACAGTTTAATTATTGAAGTAAATTCACTGATTACAATCATCGCGATCAGGAAAGGCTTCAATCCACTTGAGAAATAATTTAATAAATGCGGTTTTGCACAACAAGTCCCTTACCTTGCATGGCATTACAAATAACTCCTAAATAACAACCACAAACAAACACAAAAAACATAAAATAAAAAATTTGGGTCTTCAAATCCATACATAACTAACCTTTAATAGCTCTTGAGTATAGACAACATTCACTTGCCAAAGCTTCTAACTGTAAACGTAAAAATTATATATTTTTTGAAGTTCTCAAAGTATAGGTCAGACATAATTTTTTTTTTTTTTGCATTAGTTCCAAAATATAACATTTACAATATCTAGTCTCCCTGCGATCTATTCCATTCGGCAGTATGAATCTTCATATTAGTTATGTTCTTCTCATAGTTGACTTTCAAAACAACAAGAATGTAAATTCATAGTCTGCTGTATTAATATTATAGATTAAGCGAAAACCCATATTTTCCAATCTTCTCTCCTCCAACAGTCTTTCTGAGTAGAATTTCCTTTGCTTCAAATCATAATTTCTTGAATTCATATAGTTTTCACAACTGTGAAACTCTTCCACTAGTTTATGCTCTACAATGTTTTTTTAAAGTGTTCTCTTTCTTTCATATTTAATTGTCCTATTTGCTTTATTGTACAGAGAAAGTTTGTTTTCCTAACTACTTCCGTTTGCAATATGCACTAAATGCATACTGTCTTTTATGTACATTGCAGGTTCGTGGCAAAAGAAAAATCAGAGGAGAGATATTTCATTACTGCTTGTTTGGATTGCTCGTGCTCCATTGGACAAGGTATAGACATTAGTCTTTTTCTTATATGTAATGCTCAAGAAACCTTTAGTAAATGCATAATGACTTTTATGTACATTGCATATTTGTGACAAAAGAAAAATCACAGAAGGAGACAAAGTTCATTCCTGCTTTTTTGGATTTCTCGTGCTCCATTGGACAAGGTATAAACATTAGTCTTTTCTTCTATATTCTGCTCAAGAAACTTTTTTTTGTAGCACAAAAAAAAATCAAACCCAAAAAACAACCATGTCAACGACACCTATAGATGTAGAACAATATACATTATCAAACCGCGTTATAGAATGCATAGACAATGTATTGCATATGTTTGACCTTTTCCGAGACTATGGTTTCAAATACGGGGTTAGTGATTGTTTGTTTGATTCCTTTTCTATGTTGCTGCACTTCCGATACACGTCTCTTGAACTTAGAATCGGTATCATTGAGCACTTTGAAACTTTGTTGTCTCTATCCGACCTTGTAGCGTTGGCATCTTTAGAGTTAGAGATAAATCCTGAAACTCTTTCTCTTTTGCACGGTGTCCATAGCTATGCAACATATTTACGTCAAATGAAACTATCTGTAGTGCTTTCGCACGATGGAACTGAGTAAGGCCTATGGGGGGACATCTTTTGCATAAAATGGCTTTCAAAGTGGCTCGATTTGCCAATATGGGTTTGGTCTGCAACAAGAGGCACTAATTATCTTCGTTTCAATCAAAATAGTCAGAAAATGCCTTATTGTCTTCTTTTCCATGATTCCAACCCTCTTAGTGGTCATTACGTATATGGGCTGCCCTGAGCCAAGAAATAATGCTCATCTATTATCGCTCCAATGTTCTATTAAAACTCTTTGGAGTACCTTATGCGACCAATTACAAAAATTACATCTTGCTAGATTGCCAGCAAGCAACAACAGTTGCACTGATAGCCTTTTCAATTCTGTTTGCCACCTTCGCAACCATGAATTCAATCCTTGCTGCCTGCACAGGTATGTTGCTCAGCTGTGGTTCTATCCTTCAAAAATACCATGCAACTCTTCGCTTCCTCGATACCTGGCTTACCAAAAACTCAATAAAAAACGTACCTTGTATTGCCACATGGTAAGGCCTTGTAGTGAAAATAGCCATGTTCCATGACAAAAACAATATACTGGAAGAAGACTTCAGCATCCATTGGTTATGCCTGCTTTCCCAAATAAATATTCAATTGTGGCATTCGAATCCTTTGCAAGTTTGTAAGGTTTTTTCTACTGATGCACCACTTGAAAAAATATATAATCTTATACGGTTTTCACTCTTCGAAGGCCATTTTCATTATGAATTTTTGACTGCGAATACTCAATGCACACCAAGAGTGCCCACTTTGTATGCATTCCAAAATGCTTATGGTCAAATGGATACAGAAATTGAAAACATGTGTTTGCAAACGTCTACAAAAAACATTATGCAAAAGCATAACGAAAAAACCTTTACATCTTCTGTTCGCTCAATAAAAACCATATAGGAAAACAGACGCAACAAACAGCTAAAACATTTTATAGTGTTGTACATTTCGTGCTGCTAAAAGACCATCCGCATACCAATCTCTTTGCTAAGAAAACATATTTCATGTCCACAACAGTTACAGCTGAAACAAATGGAGTTCTCTCAAATAAAACACCTAAGCAAGAACAAAATAAGCTTTTGCAAACACAAATGTCAAGTGCCATAAACAACTACAAACCAACAATGTCCAAAATGTCTCTTCGAAAGCTAAATACAACTATACGCAAAAACATACAACAGAATGTCATCTCTGCGCGTTGTATTGCCCGTTTTCATGCTCAGACAAGTGACACACCAATACATACATGCCAAATTTGTAAGCAGCTCCATTTCAAGTTCAACTTGACATCTTTTACACATGCAACAAAAAAAACATATCTCCAGCTCACAACAGAGAAAACAATGCCCGAACACAATAAAAATTTTCGTCCATGCTCAACAAGTTTATTAAATGAAAATTTGCCAAGATTAGCAAGTCCTCAACAAATCCAATTAATTCCAATCCTTCTGATAGTTGCACTACTTTCTAGCCTTGAAGAAAGAATTGTGTCTCTTCGACTTGCATTTGGTCAAATATGGCACCAGAGCCATAAACGCCCTCAATACACGTTAAAAGGAGCAATTATAAATGTCCCAACAAATATAGACATAATCCAACAAGCATTGCCAAGGCACCTAGAAGAAACAAAAATAATTGCCGTGGCACTTCAACGTCGTCTTGAATACAGAAAACCATACCATTCAGGAAATGTTCGCCCTGTAATCACCATGGCCACCCTCAAAGAATTATGTGCAACAACATTATATCTCATGCATTAAATCAAAGTAAACCATGGCTGGGATCAAACCCTCTATATTGCCATGAACTTTGAAACAAACAACAACAAAGAACATGAACATATCTTCTCTGACAATAGTTCTTATGATGACGAGATTGATAATGATGATGCACACGACACACTAATTCATGGTTTCACTGACTCCTCAGCCATCCACTATCTTAATGACAAGATGATAAATATCGCTCCTTCGGAAGACTTTACACCATTGGGAATTTTCCAAGACAAATTTTCAGAAGAGATGAATTTCCCAACTTTGTTTTTTAGACAACCTCGCAACGACACAACGACAAAAACAATATCGTATCAAAAAATAGAAAAATGGGAGTTGATGCATTCAGATCATAGATTTTCTTATCACATAACCAATATATTTTTCAAAGCAATAAAGTTACTAATTGACCAAGTGGGCCATTCAATATGGCTCAGAATCAGAAAGGGATAATTAAAAGGTCGAACACTTACTGCAAAAGATGTCAAATACATACCAAATTTTGAAAAAATCTTGAAATCTGATATCGGGTACATTGATTTCAAAAGAATACGCATTTCACTAGACTATATGCAATAAACAAGGAAAACTCTGTTTTCCATGATTCGTCAGCTAGGACCACCTACTTTTTTTCCACATTCTCAAGCGCTGAACATTGTTGGTTGCCACTAACAAATGCCCTTAGTAATTTATACACCAGCTATCGTGACACCACTCCTTTAGACAAGCCAACACCCTCAGATTATAATGCCTCTAACTTCTTTGTTAAAAATGATCCCGTCACATGCACTCGTTACTACAAGCATAGAATTTATGCATTAAAGCAATTACTTTGTGAAGACAAGTCCTTTTTTAGACAAATAGAAGATTACTTTTGGGTCACGAAATTCCAAAACAGAGGAAATTCTCATAGTTATTGGCTAATTTGAGCAAAAAATGCACTTGTCTTTGGAAATGATGCCAATGACATTGTAGAGTCCTACGTTGATGAGTACATTGCATGTGATACTAGTTTATTCCCTCAGCATATTGCTAAACTGCAATGCCATCACCACACACAAAGTTACAAAAAAAAAACATTCCAAGTGCAAGTACAATTTCCCCTAGGCTCCAATGAAGAGTATAAAAATACTTGAACATGTACAAGAACCAGTAGAATCTGCTATTGCACATGGACATTCCGTTTACTCTCTTCTTGAAAGAAAATGATACGACACTTGCATTACACATGATATGTTCCTTCAAGAAATAGGCATTGATGAAAACACTTACATAGAAGCAATAAAATCAACACTTAAACAACTGACATTGCTATTAAAAAGAAAACCATCCCACGCATGGAATAATAGCTTTTCCAAACAAATGCCCATGATCTGGCAAGTGAATACTGATGCTCAGTATGTGCTTAATGCTTATGCAGCAACAACCTATTGCTACTCATACATGATCAAAATTGATCGAACAATGACAAAAGCATTCACTAGAATTTGAAATGAGCATCAAAAAATGCATCTTGATGCCATTTAAATGATTCAGAGCCTAGGAAATGAAATGTTGAATACCCATCAAATGTCTGCACAAAAGACTGTCCACATAGTCCTTTCAATCCCCTTAAACAATACATCGCAAAAATGTGTTTTTATAAACACTTCAAATCCCGAAGACTAAAAATTCATTCTAAAACATTCAAGTTTACTTCAACATGAACCCGATGAATCGAGAAACATCATGTGCTACTCTGCAATAGATCACTATATAACACAACTTCCTTCTTTGCACTCGATTTGCTTGGCTGACTTTGTTTCTATTCACAACAGCGGTAAAAAATAACCCCTCGGAACAAGCCAATCAGCGTGCGCTTTGTCAACTACAACAAACACCTTGACATAGAAAAGTATTACCACGAAAAGGTTTTGCTTTATGTCCCATTTATACACAATGAACACACTCTCAAAACAGGCTTTACAACTTGGACAGATGCATATGCATTCCATGAACAAACCATACATGCTAATGAATCCAAATTCCGCTACACTACCAACAACAAATGGGGTGACATGGACTCAGCAATTCAGAATATGCAATTATCTCTTCAAACCTCTGATAAAACAACAATAATGAGAACGCAGGAACACCAACCCTTTGAAGACTATGACATAGAGTGTGATTTGCCTTTCCATAATCCAGAACAGCATACTGACATTGCAAAGAAATAGTTTCAACTAGGAAAACACCCAAGCATTGTAGACAACACAACATATTTCAAACAAATGCAACTGCTCAACAAGAAACAACAATCCATTGTCAAAGACATATCCTTTAAGAAAAATAAATATCCATCAACTCATATCTACCTTTTCCTAACAGGAGGTGCTGGCACAGGAAAAACATTTGTTGCAAAATTGATATGTGAAACATTGGCCCATATTTATGACACATCCATGCAGAGTGACCCCTTGAAAATAAAAGGCTTGATCTTGGAATTCACGGGAAAAGCTACTTATAATGGTGGTGGAATAACACTTCATTCCGATTTCCTCTTTCCTTTCAATCGTTTTGAACTATGTCCATTGAACAGTGAATGATTGGATTACTTGGCAAAGCTCTACGAACAATTACAGCTTGCTCTAATAGAAGAGATTTCCTTGGTTGGAGGTCAACTTCTATACTTCACAGACCAACGACTTCGTCAAATAAAACACATGCCAACAACTTTCTTTGGAGGAATTGACATGATCTTCTGCGGAGACTTCTACCAAGCACAACCATTCAATGACTGTCTTGTATTCAACAACCCCAAAATTTCTAGAGAATTGATTGGCTACAACTTCTGGAATACACATGTGAAAATATTCGAGTTGACTGAAACAATGCGTCAAAAAGATGTTGCCTTTGTCTCAATCCTAAATAGAATTCACCTTGGACAACATTCATAATCTGATCTTGTATACCTCAACGATACATGTATTCGTCTAGTACCTGTTGATCCAATGTTCCCATTCCTATTCTACAAAAACATAGATGCTCTTCGACACAATAAAAAAATTCTTGCTCTTGCTCCTGGCAAAGAAATTGTTATAGCCTCTATCGATGAACAAGACAAGTTAATTGAACAAATGGAAGCCTGCTCTAAAACTACATAATTGCCACAACATATAGAGCTCGAACTTAACATGCTAGTAGAAGTTTTCACCGGGAACTATGACATACAAGACAAACTAGTTAATGGTTATGATGGCATTTTCAAAGCATACACAATGAAAAATGACCTCGATGCCATATGGATAAAATTCACTGACCCCTGTATTGGAAAACAACAAAGATCTAAACACCCGTAGTTGTCAATAGCCAAAACAGAACTTGAATGGGTTCTTATTCTTCGTATAGCTAGATCCTTACGTAGAACATCGTACAAGAGACCAATTACAATACGAAAACAGTTCCCAGTAAAAATTTGTTGTGTGTGCACAATACATGGAGCACAAGGCCTCACACTTGAAGGACTTTCTTTTAGCCCTCTTGGTGTATCGTCACATGGTTTGGCATATACAGCTCTGTCATGAGTCAAAACCATTTCCAACCTTTACTTGCTATCCCCACTTACGAAAAAAAAAATCAGTACAGAAATGGCACGCCTCCGAAACGAAGCTAAATGGAATATTCAACATGCCTTGTCCACAATTGATATTTCTTCCTGTATTATAGTTGCTTCGCTTAATACCCAAAGTCTCCATGCTCATAAATAATCCATTCTCCATGACCATGAATTAATGCAATCTCACATTCTCTGTTTACAAGAAACTCACATGCCTTGCCCCATTACAGTTGACTATCTAGATGGATACCAATGATTTTCTGTGCACCATGTGCATGGTCTTGCAATTTTCATTGCAAACAATATACTTTCCTGTAAAAAACTTACTTTCACAGCACAAACGTAGAGTCCATAGTCGCAAACATATTGCTACAACAACAATGCATAACAATTGTAAATGTCTATGCTGTGCCAAATGCCAATCACGAAAACATCTTCATTGTTCTCGAAAATGTCTTCCAATCCATTGATCTGACCATCCCCACCTACATTTTTGGATATTTTAATTTCAACATGCATAAGCAAAACAAAAAAAAAATCTTGCTTTCAACATTTATGCAAGAATAAAATTTCACTTTCCACATTCAACAGCCAAGTGTCTTCACAAAAAACATCATTGACCATATATGATCAAACTCTATACAAGAAGTCTGCAACTCATTTGAAATATTTGCATATTGGAATGACCACTCGGCAATGTTTTCCCTCCTAAAAAATACATACAAAAATGTTGCGCACTTATAAGTGCACATACCTTGTTATATTGATTCACCACAACTAACATATAATAAGTTGACTCTTTACTTTATTTTTCATTTGACACTCTATAACAACCATGTAACTATTTCAATGCTTTGCAGATAGTTGCGGCCAAGAAGACATGGAACAACCACCTAAGAACAAGGGCATTGGTAACAGTGATCTTTTCCAAGAATCCTCTAAACGGTAATCTCTTTCAAACATTTCTATTATTTCTTGTCATGATTCATTTAGTATCCTACTCAACCTTTCAATGACAACATGCTAATATCCTTCAAATTCTAGCCCAAAACCAACAACACAACAACCATCCACGATACTTGACATTTGTGTAGGCAAAGTTGCAACTGTGTTTGAGGGTGATGTCCTTGTTGTCTACAGACCTGCGCATGCAACCAACATTTCCCCTTCAAAATCTGAAATCCTTCATGCTGATTTGGTTTACAAGAAAGGTCAAATGGCCATTACTTTGAACATGAGCAACACATTTTTCCACAAATTTGCATCAACTGTAGTTGCTGACTGCAGTTTGCATGTTGCTGGTTTTGCTGTGAAAGAAAAAACAAAGTATGATTGAGGAGATGCAAGTTGTTCTCTGTCTACAATTGCAACAACCACTATGGAAAACATACCAACAGTTTGTGAATCTCGAAAATTGACACCAGACATGACAATACAAGAGCTTGTTGAATCAAATGCAACATTCTCTGTCGGGTCATTTGTTGCAATTGTAATAGGAATACATCACACCAACAACCTGTTCACCCTCTATGTCAAAGACTCTGACACAAACAACACAAAAGCAACAATATCAACACTTTCCCTTATTTCATTTTCATATACATTGCAACATATTATTGCCTTCAGTTTTAACCAAACATGTTGCTTTTCCCTTTCAGGTACATATGGGAAACTTTAATGTTTCACTATGTCACACAATAAGAGACAACATTGCAGTAGGGAACATGCCACTATTACTTTTCAAAAACTTCATCAGACAAGGAACAAAGGGTTCGCGTGTTGTACGTGTAGGCCATTCATCCTTCATTGACCCTTTGAATGATGAACCTACAAAAACATTCTTACAATCTCTCATAAACACAAACATAGAGGCAAGTGCTTCGCAATTCTGCATTTTTAACTTATCTCACTTCAACGTTCTCTTGCCCATCAATTGTCCCTATTAAGAATATATCCCTCTAACAACTTCATCTCCCTTATGCAGATCACTGACATACTTCGCACAAAGAACATATACCTTTCTCCTTTCTAAGCATTTTGTGTTGAATGTGACCATCTCATGCAACCAGATCCAGCTGAACAACAACAAATTTCCCTTTGTCCAACTTGCAATACATCAAAACCATACAAGTATAAGCACTTGCTCCACTGCACTGTGCAAACAAGAGATGAATCACTTCACTGCAAACTGCGAGAGCCACTACTGGGAAAAGTCTTCCCTCAACTTTCTCAAATAGAATATGAAGAATATCAACATGACATCTCCAAGCCTATATTTCTTCTTCGTCAATTCCAAATAAAAGGTACATTCACTTTGACGGTTGACAACTCAATTTCCACAATCAAAGAAACCTAGCTTTCTCCCTTCTCTGGTGAGCATCTCCATTTACCAGCTCTATTCATTTCATTTCAGTTTAATTATTTCTTTTCTATCTAACATATTCGTCATGCTCTTTCAGATTCCTGGAACAATTTTGCAGCCCATGCACCTAGACGGATAAATTTCATGACTGGCTCCCCGTATGACCAGGAACACTCCATCGTCTTTGTTTTTGACAAGATTGAAAAAAAAGCAAAACACAACTGCAAAGGATTTCAGTCACTAAAAAAAGAAACTATTGTCTCAGCTACATAATATTCACTGTGACTACATACTTCTCTACATCAAACAATGCCGACTGTTACAAAGTTTTTTCCTTGCTTACCTTTTTCCATTTTTGTAATTAAGTTATTCTCAGACTACTTCTAATACTATGAAATCATAATCCAAAAAAATTACTGCTGATTATTATTATATTCTTTTGTCTACCTCAATTGTAATAGTCTTTTTCGCAACATGTTTTTAGCTTTACAATATGACAGACTACAAAAAATGCCACATCTAGTTTTCTTTAATGCAGTAATTTCAAACACAAGTTCTCTACGCACAAGAACAAAATGCTTGGCAGTAAGTCTTCCTTTATAGTAGAATTTTTGTAATTATGTTACTCTAAGACTACTTCTAATATAATGAAAACATAATCCAAAAAAAATACTGGCAATTATTATTCTCTTCTTTTGTCTGTATGGATTACAACAATGTTTTCCACTACATGTTTTTTGCTTTACAATATAGTAGACCAAAAAAATGATCTTGCTAATCCAACATATATATATATATCTGATTTTTTAATCCCTTCGTTCTACTACTATTATGCCTATCTTTCTCCTATATTGTCTTCTTCTAAAGTCTTTAACATACTGCAAACCTGGTTCACAATACCTTTTTCTATCCTCGTTTGGATTGTAGCTATGTTTTCCTAGATCCAATAATATATATTGTATGTCATTTCTATAATTTTTACATAACACTAAAAGTTTAATGAACTATTGGATTCTAATTTAATGTTTCATATGAAAAAAATACAAAACAAGCTGTTTAATTACCATTTTTTTTTGTAATTTCTTATTCAACTTGCCAAGTTATCGAACAACCTACATTGGCTACATCAAGAATTTAGCAATTGTATGCTTGTTTATACTCACTTCCAGTTCTTTGTCCCATATTGATGACTCCACGCCTAGTGTCTTCCTCAATTCAAGAAGAGCTTGAAAATCATGCTCAATGCCTCTAAGAGAACTGTCTTCATGCACAGTCTCGAGAACAACAACGTCAATTCAAACACGCTAGAAAAATTGTTTGTAAAGAGGTCCAACAATTCCAGCTAAAGCATTTCACCAAGCCTATGTCAAATACTTCCACTTAAATGGTTTGTACAGAGAGTGAGAAACATTAACCCCTTCAACTTTCCAAATTCTGAACCAACACTTCCATTCAATTCACTGTGTGATAAAATCTATAAATGAGAGAGTGGAAAGAATATATGTCTACTGCTCCTTTATTGCTTTGGCCATCAAATCTACTCCAGTATAATAACTCCTTTCAATATCCATTTTTATGATCAACACAAAGACATCATGGGTTGTTGTGGCCATTGCTTGTGAGGATAAAATGTTGGCTACAATAGAATTTAATAAGTCATTTAATGGTAGAACCAAGATCTTGAGTCACTCCAATATTTGTATTTCTGAAGAAATTTTGCCACAAAAACCATTTCCCTTCAACAACAGCACTCTCGACTCTAAAAAGTTTCCAATTGACTTTGGAATTTGCACAAGTTATTATTATGAATTTAGTATTATGAACAGTACTCATATTTTAGGCTAGAAGTGCTTCTATTATAGGTCACATTCATGGTATCTTAGACAAGTCCACTAGTACCACTCCATTTCCAGCCCAACCTGACATGTTGGAAAAAGAGAAACTTTCTAGATAATTACCTAGATAATCTACCTGAAGAAGATATCCCATATGCAGATAAAATCTATCCAACAAGACTGTTGCTGCCCAATGTTAAGTCTTGTAGATGGAGGAATTGCGTTGAAATCCCATTATGCAATTTGGCCATTAATATTACATAATGTCAAATCTAAAGCAGTTAATTGGAATGCAAGAATCTAGGCTCGACTAATATTCAATACATAGTTGGAAAATAAAACAACATCTAAATGACCTACAATATTCGACCATACCAGAATATTTGTACCATACGAGAATATATAGCTATGCACTTATTTCCAGCAATCTTTTTTTATTTCAATTCCACGTACCTTAAATTACTTTAACTACATCTTTTGTTAATCTCTAATTACCCCCATACAAAATACAAGAGCTAAACTGGGAAATCAACTACAAATAGTTCACAGCTTGCAACATCCCATGGCTTAGGTACAATTACTTTTGTCTATGCTCCCATATCATGTTCATAATGTGAACTCATAAAACAATATATAAGATATTGATCCATTTTTTAACAACTACAACTAATCTACTATAGAATGTTAAAAAATGCACTGCTTCAAAGAAACTCATTTACCAAAGCACAAACAAAATCCAAGATTCCCACATCTTTCACTATTATGTGAGTACTCTTAGTACTCTGGTTTTTGTATTTTCTGGCACACTGAAGACTTGAGTTAACCCCCTTCTCTAATTTTTAGACTCCATTGAAGCAAACATAATGCAAAACCCAACTATGCCCTCCTTTCCATTCTGCATTCCGAGCCACTCACCATGGACCAATTCTGTCTGGATCACGAACTCGCCATAACAAATAATGTTTTTACAATGCACATCACAAACTACCACATGTTATTTGACATAGCTGAACACTATCCACTAACTATGACGCATTGCTATGTAGTTATGAAATGAATTTCTATTACAGTTTCACTTTGGTTGAATTTATATTGACTACTTTCCCATCAAAAAAAAAATTATTCACTTTTCTCATAAATTTTTATCTTTCCTTTTTTATTTTAAATATTTTAATATTCCTTCTCCACTAAATACAATAGATGCTTTTTCACAATCTTGTCATCGTATTCGCAACATCTTTCATTAAAAAAGTATTTATTCCACAAATTGATAATGCCCTTCAATCATACAAACAACACCTATATGTTGATAACTTTCTCAAGTTGCATATCACATTCATGTATCACCATAATTAATTTAAGTGCCACATCAAATTTCATCTAACATGCTTGTCTACTTGATTAGACAACACCACCACCAATGGAAAAACTTCTATCCAAAGAAGTCATCCCTGAAAAAACCTACCAGTTTTTGCTTCTGCTTTCTTATTTGAACTAGTTAAATGGTCATAACAATCGCGCACCGTAGCGTAATTCCCAAGCAAAAAACACGTAACCCATACATTGCAATATCCTAGAAGCTTGCATTAAACAAAGCTCACTCAAAAATCACTGTTATATTTTATTTTTATTCACCCATACGCATACAACTAATCAATTTTTATTCAAGAAACGTACCAAATAGTAAACCAGTCTAGGTTTTGGCAACTTCTGAATACATAATATATTATAATAGACGTTTTCATTGGCAATTTCTAAGCTACTTCTTTAGATACCCTGCTACGAATGAAGATACAGTTTCTTTAAATAAGCTTATTCATAAGAAACAATCGATTTTGGCATCATCTATATATCAAGTTGTTGCGTTATGTTAATTTAATCACCTTTTACACTAACATATTACAATTTTACTAGTGAATATGGAATATAAATGCAACATATACAAAGTAATACCTTACATCAGCAATTATATATACCTATATATTATAGTTCTATTAGTGACTGCACAACATGTGCCAACAATCGCCCATTGTTTAAGCTCATCTTAAATATAAAAAACAAACAACAATTTCAATCCTTAAATACATTCAGAACATATATACTTTTGCCAAGAATATGTTTAACTCACGGGGTCAAGATTTCACTCCTCAACCTGTGCAGCACTGCGATGATCCGTTAGGATTCGCAGACTACGCCTTCTTCTTTTTAGTGACGGGACTTACACGAGTTAGTAAATACAAACTAGAACAATGCATGCACCATAAAATATATTCCAACCAAGATTTAGGAAAACAAAGCTTTGTATTACTTCAAAATACGATTACAATAGTTTGTTCGTTTAATCCATGCAAAGTTACACTCAACGCTTCCAACATTTCCCCGATCGCAATTCAACTAATCCTTCCAATTTCCAATAGACAACAGGTTACATTGCAAACTGACTTCAGCATGACACCTCCAATTCATTACAAAAAACAAGCACATACGTAAGTAAGACAACATCACAATGACAAGAACAACAACTACTGCACTACAAATATACCCGCCCCATAATCGGACAACAATTTCCGCGCTCACAAACAACAAGTTACATTACAAAACGACTTCAGCATGTCACCTTCAATTCAATACAAAAATCAAGCACATACATAGCTAGGACAACATCGCAACGAAAATTCCAATTTCCAACAAACAAATTGGTCCCCGAAATCATAGACCCAACACATCCAACCCATCAAAAAAGCACACTGGCATCGGCAGGATTTGCCATATCATGGCCTTGTTATTATATGTTTTACTTTTAATTTTTTTAATTCTTAATTTTTATTATTTAAGTTTAATGTTTTATTTTTAATTTTAACTTTTATGTTTAATTTTTAAGTTTTAATTTTTTATTTGTGTAAATTATAATTATATTATTGAAAAGTTTTTTTTTAATGTTTAAAGTTCAAAGATTAAATTTTAATTATATAAGTATGATATTTATTTTATTTTGTATTTTTAATTTTTCAAATTTTAAAAATTATTTTAATAAAAAAATTAATAAATTGATATATTTAATTTTAAAATATATTTTAAAAAAAAATTAAAATATCATTTTAATGTTAATTTGATTTCTAACTGTTTAATTTTGTTTTCATTCAGAATGTCAAGGGGAGGGAAAGGACTAAAACCACTTTGGAATTATTGCAACCGCATTCGTAAAGGGAATGGTGGTACTGCAGATATCACTTGTAACATTTGTGGAAAGTGCTTTCAAGGCAGTTACACAAGGGTCAAAGCAGTTACACAAGCGTGAAGGCCCATTTTTTCCATATACCAGGGAAAGGGGTTGATCCTTGTAATGAGGTAGAGCGGTATGAAGCTATGAGGGCACAAGAACGTGCTGAAGGAAAAGTGGCGTCCTTAAGCTCTCACGCTTCGACCACAGATCGCACATAGAGTGGTTCTATCAAAAGTTCTAGGCCAAAAACAAAATTAGAGATAGGTTTGTCTTCTGGACATGCCGCAGAGGGTGAGGGCTCTTCTCGTAAGAGACCACATATGGGCAGTTCAAACCCCATTGGAAACATGTTCGATGTGCATGATCAAGATGCAGTTGATGCAACGATTGCATGCTTTTTCTATGCGAATGGAATACCATTCAATGTTACTCGCTCACCCTATTATGAGGAGATGGTTTGTGCAATCGACAAAGGGCCAACAGGGTATAAACCACCTAGATATGAGAAGCTTTATGCAACTCTTATTGACAAAGAGAAAACAAGGATAGAGCAACAAACCACACCTGTCAAAAGAGTGTGGTCTTCAAAAGGATGTAGCGTAGTGATGGACAGTTGGACTGATACTAGAAACTGTCCACTTTTGAACATTATGGTAACTTGTTCTAAAGGCCCTTATTTTTTGAAGGCAATCGATTGTCTGGGTCAAGAGAAAAATGCAAACTTCCTTGAGAAGCAACTATGTGATGCAATTGAGATGATGGAACTCAAGCTTCTTCGTATTGAAAAAAATGAGCGGTCGTCGAACGACACTGGAAAAAATGGAGCAATTGGAGGCGCTAGGGTTTTGGATCAAGCAAGCAATGCTGGCTTGCGGTGATGCTGGTGTTTCACGTTGGGTGAAGGTCCAGGTTACTTGTGTTGTGGCTCAGCTTGACGCTCTCTCCTTGAGTATTGCATAATGTTGCTTGGATGCGCTGGTTTTGTGCTACGGCCCATTTGACGAGAGTCTTGCCAAGGAGCTTCTAATGGAAGCCAACCATTTCGCAGGGTACATCCTAAGTCGGGATGTGAAGGGCTTTCTATCAGCTATCAGAGGTAATACTGGCCCCGTCACTTTTGCTCCTTTTCTAGTTGCCTTTCTGGTGTCTACCTTCGGCAAGATTCATTCTTGCTCCCTTTGTCCTTCGGTGGGACCGGTGGTCGAGCCTCCGCCTGTTAGTGCCTCGTCATCTTCTGGGGTTCCTCTGGTGGAGCAGGATCTAGTTTCGGCGTTGATTTTACTTCTGGATTCTTCTCTTTCTTTGGATTTGTCCCGTTTCGCCTCCACCTTTGTTAGGGGTGCCCTAGTTTTAAATGGATCTAGGAGGTGTTATCCGTCTTTAACTAGGGGTTTTGGTTCTTCATTGGTGTGGCCGCAGAGGAGGCTCTCCTGCCCGCTTCTCCGTTCGGTTTCATTTGGTTCGTTCTAGCAGAAGGGAACGTTTTTTATCGCACGATTATGCTTCAGCTGGGTCTTAGTTCCCTTCTTGCCTGTTAGGGTTCTTCTTCCCCTAATTTTTTTGCACATAGTTCAACTGTCTTGGTTCCCCAAGCATTAGATCAGGAAGAAACCGTAACCTTTTCAGGGTTTTCCTCATCTCTCCCCCTTGCTTATACTGGCGTTCGTTGTTTTTGGTTTTTGGGTGTTGTGATCTACGGCGCCTTCATTTGTGTTTGTCTCTAGGAGCAGGGTGGCTTCTTGGTCCTGTTCGAGCTTGGATTTAGCAGGGGTCGGTTTTTATCTGGTTGATTCGATTGTTGAAGTCTCCATTCTTGCGGCCGCATTTTGCTGGGCATCGTAATCTTTGGTTTTGGATAGTTGGGTGGCCCTGCCACTTTGGTTCCTGGTGTTTGGATGCTTCGGTTCTTGGTTGATTGCTTACCGTGGGTGGTTCTTCAGTTGATTTCCATGGTATTGCAGCCTTCGGTGGTTTGTTTTCTTGGCATGTCTCGGGCTTTTGTGTGTTCTTGGTTGGTCTTTGTTGGCTTCGTTAGCTTGCTAGTTTCATTTCTTTCATTGCAACGAGTCTTCCTGTTGCTGCACATGGCTTCGATGTCTTGCATGCCTTCTTTCTTTATCTGCCCCTCTTACACAATCTCTATTCGGGGTGATAATGTGCAAAGGGCCATGTTCTGTCCCCCTTCGGCAATTTGTCCTGCTTTCAGCACTCCTCTTTCTTCTTCCTTTCCTCTCGCTTGTTTCTCCCTTCCCCTCTCTTCTTCTCTTCTTCACTTCTTCTATGTTGTAGGTTGGGGGGCCCAACCCCTCCGATTCATAACTCCAATCAAAAGCATTTAACAATAAAAAAAAAAAAACTATGTGATGCAATTGAGGATGTGGGGGCATCACATGTTGTCCAAGTTATTACAAATGTTGCCCCGGTCTACAAAACAACTAGTTTGTTAGTACAAACAAAAATACAAACATGTATTTTGGACACCATGTTCTGTGCATGCATTGAACAATGCACTCAAAGACATTGGCATGTTTCAATGGATATCTGAGCTTATTGAAAAGGGTAGAAAAATACAAATGTTCATTTGCAATCACCAATCATAGGCTATTTATTGGAGATGTGCAAAGGTTGAGCTTCTCAAACCTACAAACACACAATTTGCATCTTTCTTCATACTTCTTGATCACCTTTATGTTGTCAAAGGGGCCTTATGTTCTACTGTTGTCAGTGATGCATGGGCAGCTTGGAGACAATCTACATCATAGACTACAATTGAGGTGAGGAAGATGGTCCTTGATAACCTTTTTTGGGTTGATGTAAAATTTGTTGTTGACTTCATTCAACCCATTTGTGAGGTAATCCAATTTGCTAATTCAAACAAACCATGTTTGGGTGAAGTTTATGAAGAAATTGACTCTATGTACGAAAGAATAAGAAAAATCACAATTTCAAAGGATCCTTCTTTATATCCTTTGATTAAGGAAAAGGTACATGGAAGATGGAATAAGCTTAACACACCTCTACATTCTGTTGCTTATGCCTTAAATCCAAAGTGGTATGATATAGAAGTCACCAATAAAAGGGCTCCATATGAGGACAAGGAAGTGATGAAAGAATTCTGGGTTGCAATGAAAAAGATTTATGGTCAAAGAGAGGAAGCTTCTACTATCAGGGCTCAATGGAATATGTTTTCACGTGGTCGTGGTCAATTTTTTACAGTAGAAGCCCTTTATGATATGTGTGCAAAGAAGGGCCCAATAGAGTGGTGGTGGAACCATGGCAATGAAGCACCTAAATTGCAATTGCTTACAATAAGATTACTCTCACAAGTAGCTAGTTCTTCATCTTGTGAGAAGAATTGGAGTACTTACAATTTCATTCATTCATTGAAAAAGAATCGACTAAGGTCAAAGAAGGCAAAGAACCTAATCTACATTCATAGCACACTATGTTTTCTTACTCGTGTAGACCCAATGTATAAAGAAGGTCTTTAACAAAATGGGACCAAATTCCACTTGATGCAACAATAGATGTAGAGGATGATGTTCTTGAGACAAATGGCCTCAACAATTTGCCCCCTATTATATTGCCTACAAAGGAGGAGCCACAACTTGAGAGTGATGAGTATCTAGAGAGCATCTTAGCAAAGGATCTAGAGGATATAATTAATGTAACAATTAACCCCTTTGTATCAAATGAAGATCTAATTCGAATTCACATTAGTGATTTCTGTTTTTAGTCTTTGTTTGTCAACATTTTGGTGTTACAATGTATTCTTTCCTCACTATATGAAATATCTAAAATCAATATAATATCTCATCTTTTGTCCATATTTGTTTTCCCTACTTCAAAAAGTGTAATTATTTTTAAATTTTAATTTATGTATTTTAATTTTATTATATATATATAGTCATCTCCCTATACCTATCTCCTAAATTTCTAAAAAATGTACATAGTGACTAACAGGTTCAATCTATCTATCTATCTACCCTATCCCAATCAATAGGTGGGGGTGTGGTCAGAGAGCCACCGGGACAAAGATTGGGAACTCCTAAATTTCTAAAAAATGACATACCAATACCCATACCTGTCTCCATCAAGGCCTCACAATCAATAAGCATAAGTCTGAAACGTTTGGTTTCTGCGTTTAATCTAACAAGGCTGCCCTTTGACGTCAGGGACCACTTCATGCTCAGGAAATTCAGCTAACGCTCCCATGGGAAGCATTTCCTTATTCATGGCCAGATTATTCATTCATAAAGAGAACATTGAAAGCAAAACTTATTGACTTACTGAATATTAAATCGACATATCAGTAATAAGATCAATAACTGATGACCTTGATGGCATGATTACAAAATCTACTATTCATAAACCTTGATTTGTTGACAGTGAGAATTGTTTGTCTAAAATTTTAGATAGATACTTAAATCGAGATCAAGTTTGCGCCATAAAACTATTTAAATACGCAATATACACTTTTTGAAACATATAATATCCACGGAACAGGTTTTATAACAAACTCTGGTCAGAGATCTTGTACAGTCATCCTAATTAACTGTGAATAATAACAACCTACACCAAAGATACAATAATTTTACAATATAACTCATTATTTAAAGCTGTAAAAACCTTATAGGCAAACATCCAAGGTAAGCATAACAGAGTGTAACCAGATGCAGAATTTCAACAAATGATTCCATGAGAAACAGTGGTGTTAATAAACACCATATGAATAAAACCGCGCGACGATTAACCGCCGAAGCCGTATAGTGTCCTGCCCTGCCTCTTGAGAGCGTAGACGACATCCATGGCCGTCACAGTCTTGCGGCGAGCGTGTTCAGTGTAAGTGACAGCGTCCCTGATGACATTCTCCAAGAAGATCTTCAAGACGCCCCTGGTTTCCTCATAAATGAGACCGCTGATGCGCTTGACGCCGCCTCTCCTGGCGAGACGCCTGATGGCAGGCTTGGTGATTCCCTGGATATTATCACGGAGGACCTTCCTGTGCCTCTTTGCTCCTCCCTTTCCCAAACCCTTTCCACCCTTTCCCCTCCCAGACATTTTTGTTAAAATAAAGGCTCCTGTTGAAAATATATTTCCTCTTTTACTCGATCGTAAACGGTTCGCCCAATGTTATGAATGATTTGAAGTACATGGGCGCTTTTTATAGCTGACTGCCCCGTATTGCTTTCGCATTTGTGGCCGTCCGATATAGCCGACTACCTGTGCAATCCGTGTCAAAGGATAAGCTGGGATTTCCACCGTTAGATTTACGATGGTTGATTGGTCGTAGCGCAAAGCTGAGGATCGAAGGACATTGAATGCGTTTTCTCTCCTTATTGAACGCTAAAGAGGCGCGCTAGTATGTCACTAGCAAAAGCATAGGTGCTTGTGGAAGGGCCATAGGAATTTTGGGAATGGATATATTTATTGTGAAATCCATAAATTATAAATTCAAGTATGAATTTGTATTGATTTTATGAGGGAAAATATGAGATTCATTAAAATTAAATTAAAACTATTTAATTTATTTTATTGTACTAATTTAGTTGGAAAAATTTAGAATGTATGTGGGTTAATAATTGTAATCTAACTTTAACAATGGTAGGGTTTCGATAGGTTCAAATTGGAAACGCGAAGTAAAATAAATCATAAATTAAATCTAAGGATCAAATTGGCAAAGTTGAAAAGCAACTCAAAAACACTTCCCAAAATTCAAAAGTTGAACATAGTGCATTTGATAAAGATGCAGGGACTCTGCAGAAAGGGGTGGTAACTGAGCAATTACAAATATATTAACCTCAGTCTATTTATATCCACCACAAATAACAAACCCCCAAACCTATAAATCTTTTAAAAAGGTCGTAGACCATATACTCATGTCTAAAACATCAAAATGAAATTTCAAAATAATTTTCCAATCTTTTAAAATAAAAGTTTATAAAATTTCCTCTTATACATAATATTTGGTTTTCACCTCATGAAAATACATCCCTTAAAATTATTTCTCTTGCAACAATCTTGGACATGAACTTGGTTGCATAATGGTAGTTACCATAAATTTGAAGGTTCTAGATAATTGTAATTGTTGTTCCAAGGGACGTGTTAAATAGTCCAAATGCCATTGTTAGTTTTTCACTATGATGCCAAAGAATATGCTCCTTCTCCTCCTCCACCTCATTCAACACAAATCTCGTATTAGGAACATACCCTACCAACTTCAATGTCCAAAGAAAATCTCTGTAACTCTCTATAATTTTTTTATATTTGGGGGTGTGACCTATTCCCTGTAAGAAACGTATGTACCATTTTATTTACGTCAATCAAACTACATCTTATTATCTTCATTATATTTGTCTTACATCTTCTTCCTTAATTTTTTCGATATCATCTCACCTTCCTACAACAACATACATGTTTGAGAGAAGAACATAAGTTGCAGCATTTTCAAGATTCAACCTAAAAACATGTTCAGCCATTCTTTCTCCTAGTTCTAAATTGTTATGAGTTTTGCAAACACCAAGAAAACAACTCCATACAATAGCATCAGGTTTTACCGGCATTTCATTGATAAATTTTTTTTGCCTCATCTAGTTGTCCAACACGGCCAAGAAGATCAACCATAAATCTATAATGCTCCATTGTTCGAGTAGAATGATACTCGTCAGTTATGGACCTGAAATATTGATATCTCTCATCAACTAAACCCCCCTGGCTGCACGCAACAAAACAATTCCCAAGGTTACATGATTTGGGCTTATGCCACAATGCTTCATCTGTTCAAATAGTTTTAGGGTTTCCTTACCACATCCATGCATGTCATGTCCTACAATCATGGTTGTCCAGGAGACAACATTTCGTTTATGCATTATAGCACACGTGTCTTATCTATAATCCCACGTCTGGAATACATATCTATCAGCGCATTTATCACTAACAGATTAGACTACAATCCAATTTTGTTTATTTTATCATCGATCTCCGTACCATGCTCTAGAGCTGCCAGATTGGCATACACTAAAAGAACATCAACAAAAGTTTTTAAATCTAGCCTAATACCTACCAATTTGATCTGTTTAAAATGTTCCACGGTTTTCTCATCATGCCCATTTTGTGTGAATTCAAAAATCATTGCATTCCATGACACTGTCTCTTTGAGGCATTTCCCTTTTGTGCAAATCCTGATATTATGGCATTCCACAAGACCACTAGTAAATGCGACATTTTCTCAAAGAGTTTACGGGCCTCCCCAACAAGTCCATCTTGTGCATATCCAGTGAGCATTATCGTCTAAGAATATGCAAGGCCATAAAGAAAATAGTAAAGGGTTTTTTGAGACCTGAACTGGATTTGAGCACTCAACGGTTCACCAAAGTTTTTGACAGTGCATTTGAAACCAAGTTGAATCTTCCATTTGATATGTATACCAATTCTCTCAATTATCTTCTGACAAGTTACATAATTCCTTACATTGGCCTCACTGCCTATGTTGGCACCAATGCTCACCTCCATTCTAAAACTGTAAAGCGAGTAAGTAGCTAATATTAATTCTGTTAACTCACTTGATGTGTTCCCTTCAATACATCTAATATCATATGATCTGAAATGCATGCAACTTTCAGAGTGTCTTCTTGGAATGGAGTCAAGGAAGGACGTAGTGATCCGTACCCTGTTATTCAAGAGGAATCTGGAGAGGGTGGTGCCATATCCGTACACGGTGACGGAATTTAACAAAAGAATTTCAAAGATGAGAAACGATCTTGGGTACACGCGAGTGGTGGATGATGGTATGACTGTGAGAAAGGAGGAGGGAGAAGAAGGAAGGGAGATGGGCAACATTCTTTGGAATAGGGTCAGAGCCTTATCAACTTGCCCTTTCTGTGTAAATCCTGTAATCATGGAATTCCAAAAAATGACAGTTCTTTGAGGCATTTTGTCGAACAGTTTCAGTGCATCTTCCACAAACCCATTCTGTGCAAATCCCTCAATCATAGAAGTTCATGGATTTTCATACCCCGAGCTAGGGATTCCAAACTGGCACACCCCAAAAGAACAGTGGCAAAGATGACCTAATTTCCTAGGAGGCTTGTTCCTTGCATTTACTCGAACAGTTCCACTACCTCTTTAGTTATCCCACTATGTGCTTTGATTTCATCGAGTGAGGGAAGTCAGCAGGATTGGGATTCAAAAGGATCATGCTGAGGTGGCGTATCAGGTAGTAGTGGCTTTACCATGTACCTCAAACCTGCCCACACAATTTTAAAATAATCCTTCCTGTGCTACTCATCTTCCATGAAAATGCAGCGTCACCTAATTTTTTTTTGTTGTTGAGAAAAATGCAGTATTGAAGATGGAGATGAAAAGACTGAATACAACATGACAACATGGTTTTTTATTTTTATTTTTAAAAGAGGACGACTACAAAAAAAAAATTAGTTACAAAGAAATTTATCTCTAAGAATCCTATCAGCCAATTAACGAGAATGAAATATGGATACTTTTGTTCTATATTCTTCTTACCCAAGTGTAGACACCTAAATCATTTTTTTTTAAATACTAGCAATCGTGTGTAATGTGAATGTCGAAAGGGATTGGGTGGAGGAGTGAAGAGTAGAGGAGGTGTGAATGGTAAATTTTGGATGAAAGAAATTTGCTAGCAAAATTTGAGAAAGGAGGGCATGGGGCGGGAGGATACATGGACATAACCAAAAAAGATGAGACAAGGAAACTTTTAAATATATTTTTTAATCATCTTGTCAAGTGTTTTAAATTTTCTTTTAAATTTTTTTGATTAGCCTATGGTAGGGAATGGCAGGTATGACCAATAAAATAATATATGTTTTTACGTCAAAGACATTCACAAGTTGGGCTAAGACTTACCCCCTCTAACAGCGAACAAGTAGGTGGACAACGTAGATGACAGTTGTGCTTCATCGACATTTTATTTTTTTATGTTGATATGAGTCATCCAACGGATGAGGCCTATGAGGACATTGACATACGTGCTTTGTTCTGACACATTCTTTTATAGTCATATCAACGACCAGGATCAGAAGACTATGTTGTTCACGTAAAAATTAAATGGTCTGGTTATTTTCTTCACAAATTTTGGTCTCGTGCATATAAAGCTATATCAATCGACTAAACTATAATGTTTTTTGTTTCCATTTTTTCTCAATCTAAACGGAAATGTCAGTTTTCAGGCACCATTTTCGTTGATATAACCCAAGAAGAACAAACAACACAAAGAAAAAAATGTGTAAAGTCTTATTGTTTTCAATGCTAGAATAGTTAAATGTAATCAATCCACTCATCTCCCCTCTTAATCTATATATATTCTAAAAATATGAGGGTTTTAGGAGATTTTCATTTAGGTGTAGATTTATGCAAATTTTAGTTGAGCATTCCATATACTTGTTGATTACGTTGGTGTTTTTATTAGTCTAACTATGCTAGGGTTTGTTTTGTGCTCTTTGGGGATTCCCTTAGCGTCATTTTTATGCAACCGGTAATGCCCTCTTGTCAAATGAAATGGGCCATAACAATGGTGCAAAACTTCTCCTCATGTGTGGGAACGACTGCGGGTCGTTGATACCTATCCATTTGAGGGTTAGGTGACTTTGTTTTGCATAATTTGGGCACCTTCGTCCTAAATTTTTACATTGATTGAATCACAAATGCTTGTCTGTAGATGATTGCATGTAAAACTAATATAATACAAACCTTGTTTTTTTATGTTTGTTGTGGATTTATAAATGTCAAAATTAGATTTGAAAGTTATTTCTACTATTTTATTTGAACAGAAAAGTAACACAAAAATTGTTGATTTTTCATTAAAATTCTAATTACTATGAAGCCTATTTAAGAGGGTAAACTTTGTACACTTGTGAGGAAAGTCATTTTTATTACATTGAAGGTATATACTCTTAGGTAGAAACTCGAAGGCTCTCTGACACTTCTACCGATGTGGCCCAATCTCCACCCTCGATTAGGTAAGCCATATCGACGACCTAGATTTAATCTCGGTCGTCCGTCCATGCTTCCACATGTTTCGTGCTAACAAGTTTTAGAAGGCCCACACATGTGGTTGCACCCATCCAGAATGACGACACATGTCAAATGTTCAGTGGTTCAATACGAGGTGTTTGTGATTATGTTTGTTTTTATTCCTGTTGCATCTACCTTGCCAAATTCCTGAGTGGGTAAGGAATATTGAAACATTTTCCTCAACTCCTCGTAATACCTTGACACCTCAGGTAGTTGGGTTTTTTGGCCACTAACATCCATATGTGGTTGATCTAACATTGCCGCCTAATTTTGTGAGGGTAAATTTTTGTTTCATTGGTCCCTTATGTGGTGGTTGTTGTATTCACATAAACTTCTCACCTGGCCTCTTGTGTGCAACCTTGTGGGGATGGTAGTGTTGTGGACGGCAGAAGAGATGAAGGGGAGGAGTGGTCTGAGGCCAGTTGTGATTGCAAGCTCCACGATAGTGTATGTAGAGGTTGCACTACGCTCAGGCAAGGTTTTACCTTTGCTTTCTTTGGTTATATGTTTTGCATTTGTATTGGTCATGGTTTCTTTCTTCTATGTATAGATGGGTGTGGGTTCATTTCTTTGTTTGGGCTTGGATTTTGTATTCGTTTTCTTTTGTTTTAGGATATAGACATAAATTTGAGGCCCTACATATCTACTTGGTTTGTAGTTTTCTTGAACTTAGATTGCAGGGGTTTTGGGTCCAAAAAAGGCACCCATAAAATATCAAAAGCTTTTCGGGTGTAAACTTTTATAAATCTGTCATTCGTTCTTTCAGTTTGTATATTGCAGTTAGAAATCTGGGACTGTGAGAAATGAAAGGATTTTGGCCTGATGGGTTATCAATATTGAAGAATCCCCCGTTATAACATGGGGACATGGGGATTGACAAAGTTCAACTCAATCTCAAACATTTCTGAAGCGATAAATCTCTCTACCCAACTTTAATAAGTGATACACATTCACTTTGGTCACCGAATAACCTAGGGATTACACTTAGTTGTGTAGGAGGCATCACTTAAGCCCCGCAAACATCAAATCACCCAATGATTTTACCTCATCCATTAATCTTACCTTTGTGTACCTAAAGAGAGGATTTCACCTACACAAATGGGTATTAGCTGGAACCATACATAGTTGCTCGTTGCACATAATCTGTTATCAATAAATATATTACAAAAAAATGGTGAGATCTTTCAACTTCTTTTTATTTTCTTTTGGGTTTTTGGTGTCCTATTAGACTATTTAACAATTTATGGTATTTTTTCAGTCAATACATTGACCTTAATGTCAGTCATTGTTTTTCTATTGCACTCAATAGTGACACACATGATGTCTACAATTAGTAATTCATCATCAAACCGCATGCTTTAAAAATCATGATGACACATCCAATCCTTTTTACACCTTAACACTTAACTAGATCTGACAATATAGAAAACCCCTGGGAAACCCTGTCTTTTGTGTGTTTCTCGAGGTCTGTGGCAGTGATAACAAGAAATCCCTAAATTTTGACATAAAACAACTATTTTTCTCTCAAAATGGTTTTGTGACCTTCCCTTTGACACTCTCCTATTCAAACCAATGAGCTCTCGCCTCACTTTTGCATCAAAATTTAACTAAGAAACCCTCAGTGAAATCTACGCATAGCCCATGTTCTAAGTAACAACATTTCATCCTACTAATTGAACACGACCAAAAGTCAATATTCATTGTGTATGTATGTACACTGTCACAGAAGATGCACAAAGAATAATAGTTGTGAACAATAGTGAGGGTGCACAGCGAGAAGACATGACAACAATGTTTTACAATCACTTGATTTTGTTTGAATACATCTTAGAATCTATTTTTCATATGGTATAAGCTTGCAGATAATGCCATAGCTACCTGCGGTTTGGCTTTAAAAAAAATTTTCTTTTTCTTGGTCTGAGATGTAAAAAAGTCAAACGACTATTTTAATTTGTTTGCATTGAAATATGGTTAATCATCCAAAGCTTTGAAGGTATAATATTAAAGTAAAAAATGCATGTTTAGAAAATAGTAAATGTTATCCCACTCACCTCGGAGGCAAACACTAGAATTTCAATTTCTTTTGAATTAGGTATAGTATCTCATATTTTGATGTTTGCTCCTAAGTCTTGTCTTATTTGGTTAATTGTGCTTCCACTCTTGCCAATTACTTTACCAACCTTGTCAATTGGGCACAAGATTCTAATAATAACATCCTTAGCACGGAGCCCTATGAAGCATCGATGTGATGGAATGTCGTCATTGCCTCTTGTCATTTTTAATCTATGTTTGTTTATCTTTTTAATTTTTGGATTTAATTATGTTGTTTTTTATTCTTGAAAACATTAGGGCATGTATATGATTGGCATTATGGAAATATTTCTTGCAACTGAGGTGGTTGAGGATTTCACAATATGATGTGCAAGGACTATAACTTTGTCTTCATCCCCTTCTTCAACTTGTTGCTCAAATCCTTGACGGGAAGGCTCCTGAGGGAAACGTGGGAATCCCTCATAATATAAAGGAAATTTATCGCACATGAAAAGAAACTCATTAATATAAAGAAGGGAATGGACTTCGTCTACAATGAAAATTCATCTTGGCATTATCCAGGGTGAAACCTTGTTGGACGTTGCCAACTCTGATTTCGTCCTCCTTGTCGCCATTATTTTGGAAACCTGACGTAAGACGTGCAACTATGGATGGTTTCTTCAGGGGAATTGGCACTCTTAACTGAAGTCCATACTTTTTTCCACCACCGAAATGCATTTTTTTGTCAGCATATAGATCATTGTTTTGGGTACTTTATTTAGATATGTATTTTTGGATTAAAACATAGAAAGGGAGGAAGGAAGATATCATTGCATTTACCCAGTTTATTGTATTGTGGTTTCTGAAATCACAATTTTGCAAGCAGCTACTATTACTTTTAAATTGAATATGAACTTTTATGAAAATCCAGAGTTGACTGATTCCCCACAATAGTTTGTTTAATTTAATTTTAATTACGCCGAAAGGTGTGTTTACTGCTAGAAATCCCAAGGGGGCTCTAACAACAACTTTTAATCCTCTCTATCCACATCCTCATTCGTATCAATTTCCACGTACGTATGAAATTCGTCATCGTCATCAAGTCCTCGTATGAATCAACGTCTACGTCTGTATCAAGTTCCCTGTTTGGATTTTAATAACTGGCAATCATTGTTTGACAGGTGTATGAATTGACATATTTAATACGCTTTCGTATGTTGGGTAGAAAGTGTCATGTTTATTTTTATTATATTATGAGGTGACAGTTGTATTCCTATCATCATTCCCTACTCCTCGACATACAAGTGATATTTATTTTAAAGTAACTTTTTTTCTTCCTAATATCACATTTTTACTAAGCAAAATATTGCATTTTTATTTAAAATTATATCATCGTATTCAATATTATTGGTATGGAGTCAAATTGTGGGCCCTAAACTATAATATGCTTAGATCATATCTCATAATCAAAATATTGTCGTATTGGTCTCAAATCCATGGAAAGTGAATTGTTAAATATTAGTAAGTGTCACGTACTTGGTTTATTCCGGTTGAAGACATTATAGCGATAAAATATGTTTAATTATATATAATTGAACGTTATATCATGGGGTTAAACATAATTATGATTTTTATGGATTGTTCATAGATAAGATTTGTTGATACAAATTTATTTTATTTTATTATTTCATAATTTGTAATTTTAAAATGGATTGCAACAATAATTCTTATTAAACAATTTTTGTTGTTATTAATGTATTCATGTATTTGTCAAGGATGAAGGCTTCATTGTGCTCATCCAAATCAACAAAAGACGGACCATGAGTTTACAAAACAATTTCCTTAATTTTACAATAGTCAATATTTATTTTGTTTCCGCCCGCTATAAATAGGTCCAAGTGTTTATTAGATTTCAATTCCTTTTTCATGTGGGAGGAATAATGTTTTTTAAAAATATTCAGAAGTGAATATTTATGCCGAAAGGCATTTTTTACAGCGAGAAGCTTGCCACCCCTCTAACTTTTTTGAGAAATTTATGACATTTTTCATTAATTTTGTTTTTTCCATGAATTTTCTTATTTGTGCCATTAAATTATCCATATTATATGAATGCGTATCTTTTTATAAGGATTAATGAAATGAACGTGGTTAAATATTCAATCTTAACACACTATATATATATATATATATATATATATATATATACATATATATATATATATACACACACATCTTATTTTATATATTTATGACGAAATGTGTGTTTACATGTAGAAATCCTTGGGGGCTCTAACAACATATTGTAATCGCCGTTGTCCATATTTTAGACATATCAACAACCCTTACATCGTGAGATCATATGTGTTGGTCATCAGTGATGGAACAAATGTTTTGTATGTCTTTTTGCTTCACTTTTGTTTCGTATTTTCATTCCCGCTCTTGTTACGAGTTAATGAAAGAATACAAGAAATCAAGAAACTCAAAAACTATGGGACGGTTTAAGGCTACCTCCTGATATGTGATAATGATGATGATAGATATACGGGCACAAAATATCATCTTCGCAGCAAGATTGATAGCCTGCACAACCAAGAGAAGATAAACAAGAAAACGATTAGCAAATAAGACGATGGGTTGCCTGACTGGGTTAGTCCCAGGAATTGATAACTTCCTAGGGATGGATGTCAATGCACTTTGATAAAAGATAGATACAATATGTTGGAATAATAGGATGTAGATGACAAAGTGAAACATAGATATGAGATATGCTAGAGATGCTAAGACAAAGATCTGATAATGTAGATGATAATAAACAAAGTCAAACCTAGTCAGGTCAACAACGACCCAAGACTAACTGGTACAATTGATGGTGACTGGGGACCAAAAAGTAGGATGTGGGTTGTTAGGCAAGTGGATCACAGAAACAGAGGGTCCTAAACAATAAGGGAGCTTTAAGATAAATGATAGATGATGAAGGAGATAGAAAACATGGGTAATAAAAATCAAGTCGACAATGACTAGGTTGGACCGACGACAACCATCCATGGATCCAGTACTTGACGGGGTTGAATGGATGGGAAAAAATTGTGAAGATAGATCAACGATGGTGGATGCAACAATAGAGCTCCAAGGAAATCAACAAACCTGTAAGAAATGGATGATAAAACAATGGAAGGACTCCATATAGGGTTTGAATATTCAACTCTCCATGGCTAGCATGCAAAGTTTTTATGGTTACTCTAAGTTGAAGATTATTAATTGTGAGAAGATGAGAAAGTAGACCAAACTTGCGGGATAACATAACACTCAAAAATTTCATCCCGAGGAGAGGATAGGTAGAGGCATGTTTATAGGCTTGACGACGACCTGAATGGGTTGCCGGCAACTGTGGCAGACCGTCGACTTGGGCGGGTGGAGGTGATGTTTATCTCGATAACGAGGCCTTAAAAAATCTAAATTTAAGGGTTTAGTCATTCAGGTGAGTTAATGGTTGTAGGAGGAGAATAAATGGTAGTGGGAGGATAAGAGGGTATTAAATGCGGGGAGGTTGAATCCTAGGGACAATAAATGGGGGTATTTACGGGTAGAATCCTAGGAAAATGGAAAGGTTTTAGGGTTAATTAAGTATATTAATGGTAGATTAGAGGGATAAAATAATGGTAAGGTTAAGATGAGATTAAAATGGGAAAATATAAATTAGCTGAATAAATGGAATTTTAGGAGGGAAAAGGGGATTAGAAGAAAATGGGGTGTAGGAGGGAAATAGAAATTTAAATAGGAAGAGAGGTATGAATGTGCGGGATGACGACGAAGGGAAGCGAATGTGAGATGGGGGCAAGCGTATCAAAAATTGGTTTCTACATTTTCCCCTTTTGTCAAGTTGTTTGCGTTAAGAAAATTGTAGAAAAAACTAAAAGTTATGAAAGATGATGGTTGAGGTGTTCCCCCTCAAACTAGGGATCAATGACACAAAGAAGAATCAAACACTAGTTTGAAAGAGATATATGGAAGAAGAGTGGAACTAGATGGGAAGGATGAGAAAAGATTCCCCAAATGAAGAGGGATAAAATTAAAATTAAGAAACAACTCTAAAAAATAGAAGATGGCGGTGATTTTGGAATCACTTCGGTAGGGAACAAAGTACGGCCTCAACGGAGACAGTGTCAATGTCCGATGGACCGATGGGTTGGCGAAAATCATAGCGAGATGAAGGGAATCCAATGGGAATCCACTCGGATGGATGTGCAAGCTGTGGGACCAATGGGTCAAAGGCAAACATACAAAATATGCACAAACAAATGTGAGGATGGTCAAGAAAATGGTCTGACAAGATGTGGTGGCAAAAGTGGATACAATATCGTTCATACACGAGGAATCAAAAGTATGCGTCTGGTGTGGGACAAAGATGGAAAAAATGTCCACAATTGTGGGCTTTAATATGATAGATGGTTCCTAGAGAGGGAACACAAAGATGGCTGTAGGGCGGGCTATTGGATGTGATTAAGGATGCATGATGAGATAGATAGATAAGCCAACAGATAGCCAACTGAGTCCAGTAGGAAAAATAAAGGTGTGTTATGAGTGACACATGAATTTGAAGTGGGAGAAAAGTTAATTTAGATGAAGAAATTAGGTGAGATGAGCTGAATGATGGAAAATAGGGTTGGGTTGATGGCAACTAGGTAGGGTTGATGACGACTTGGCTTGGGTCGACGGTGACTCGGCGGGTCGATAGCTACTAGGTCGGTGCGCCCATATAAACAACAAATTTGGCCAACTAAGCTCATTTTCACCCCACAATTTTGATGATCAAGGGCTCTAAAAGGTATAAAAACTTGAGATTTGAGCGAAATGGAGGCCAACGGGGAGGAAGCGTCAAAGGTCACAAAGAGCGGTAAGTCTGAAAACCTAGCTTAGTTTCAATTTTTGCTTGATTATATATATATATATATATATATATATATATATATATATATATATATATATATATATACACATACACACACACACACACACACACACACACACACACACACATATATTTGAAAATTTTGGAATTTGATGGGGAAAAGGGTGGCGGTGACTAGGTGGGTCGTCGTCGATTGAGGGAAAGTCGACGTTGACCAAATAGGGTTCGACATCGACTGGGCTAGGATATAGATATATTGATTTTAAAAATGATGATTTTAGATGATTTGAATGTTAATGGGTGCTTGTGTGGTGGATTTTTACAAGGCAAAGATATGTTATACTTGAGAGACAGAGTCCCAACCCTATTCAGGATGATGTGGGCAGATATGATGGATGGGGAGTGAGATCATCTAGAGGAAGTTGGATTGGGTAGATTCTGCCATTATCAGAGGGTGTATAGGGATACAATGCTCATTATTGCACTGATAGATAGATGGGATCATATGACCAACAATTTTGGTTCAAGACAAGTGAGATGACGATCACGTTAGAGAATGTGTATTGTATTTTGAGACTATCGATTCAGGGTACAACGATAGTGTGGTTACAATGAAGGGCAGGATGGTGGCATTGACATGACTATTTGGAGTAGATGCCTTGTAGATTATATTCGTATTAGGGGCATTCCATATTGAGACCTGATATCAGCCTGCGACGTCGAGGAGTCAGTTGGTTTGTTTGATTATGATGGCGATCTCTTACTATGCACTACCAAATTCATGTGGAGCCAAGTTCCCATGGGATTTGTAAGGGGTAGTGGAAAATATAGTCGAGCACATGACAATGTTCACTTTTGGAGTAGCGCTCTTAGCACAAGTGTACTACATGCTCTGAATGTACACGTCACGAAGGAGGTTGAGGATGGATGTGGGCTTCCTACTACACTGTTAGGCCTATGAGCATATAGATGTGGTGAGGATGCTAGGGCTTCTATGGGTTACAAGAGACCACATTGAGCTGTCAATGGGATTTCTGAGATGGTGAGCCAACCAGGCTCATGAAGATAGTGGTGAGCATGGTGAGGACTGGTATATGGAGAGGTTGGGGATCCTGGGGGTTGATGATGTGAGATGGCGTCCATATAGAGGCTTCCCTATATGGCTTGTGACAAATATTCAGTTAGTGGGTACGGGGAGTGATAAGGCCAACATATGCCTCATCAATGTGCAGTAAATGATCTCATTTTACTCTCATTTTAATCAAGTTTGAATGCATTTTGTGGCTTTTGTTTCATCTAGTATAAGTTAGGATGTAATTGTCCATCTTTTGTTTGATTTAGTTATAACGTCTAAAAACTTTGTAATTCCTAACAAAGTGTGTGGAAACTCAGTTTTTGGAATAAAACAGGTCACATTCGATCAGATAAGCAAAGTATGAAGTAATCAACACCTTTTTGAGGGCATTGGCTTTAATGTGGCTTAGCTCTGGAACCTTCAGGTTTAGTTTTGGAACTCCATCACTTAGATAAGGAACTCTATCACTTAGTTCTGGAACCTTCAAACTTAGTTCCGAAACTCCAGCACTTAGTTCTGGAACTCCTGTGTTTTGCTCCGGAAATTTCATAGTTAGTTCCGAAATTTTTCCCTTTTTAAGAACTTCTCCAAAGTTCCAAAATCAATGGGAATCTATTTATTTTGACAAAATCTGGTGATAGAGCAATTAATGGGCCCTCCAATTAGGAACAAATCAACAAATTGTTGATTCTTCACACTCCAAAAATACTTATGTGAGATCAAACAACTGTAAATGGAAAGCTATTGAGCACTTATGGTTGTAAATGCATATTTGAATGATGATATATATATATATATATATATATATATATAGACCTGAAGATAGATAAAATATACATATATGATATATAGATGATATAGATATACAGTAAAGTTTTGTAAGAGAGAACATTTCAGTAATAAGGTAGCCATTTCATTTTGAGAGTTTCATACTTTGTCAACTCCTGATTCAAGGTGGAGCAATGGTCCACTCCTCCAAGAAACATGATCCTTATTTTATTAGTATTTATATTTTTAAGCAATTTGTGTGAACCTGGTGAGTCTTAATTTTGTAAGTGCTTTTGATTCTTCAGTTGAATTCTGTTACATACTTGTCCCTGTAGGTGTTGTAGATTAGAACTCTTATTTCTTTGCAAGCATTTTCAACAGCATTTTTCAAACGTGTGTATATTTCCAAGCAAGTGTGTTTACTTCTGCAACACATACATTTATTTCCAGCAATTTGTTTCATTTTGCAAAGAGTTTTTATTTCTAGCAATTTTTTTCATTCTGCAAGAGTGTGTTTATTTCCAGTAGCATGTTCATTCTGAAGATTTATTTATTTTAGACAATTATTTTTATTTTAGCGAGTTTCTTGTAGTTTAGCTTTAATAAGGCTTTGGCTAGGAAATCCTAAAGACACTTTAAAAAACCTCCAGAAAATAACAATACCTACAATCAAAGATCACTATTATTCTTCTTGTTGCATATAGCTTTAGACACACCCCTAGTTTGACATCAACCAAGAGTTGATTAAATGAAGGGAATAATGACACCCATCATTTTTGGTGCCATTTTCGGGGACCCACTAGTTAGAATTGTCTAATTAGGTGTCAACAAGAAAAACAATCATACATCTAGTAATTGAAAAATCTTCCCTACGTTATCATAAAAATTATGAGTAGACCAAGAGACTCCAAGGGTAGATTTCTCCCAAAAATATCTCAACAAGAATTATCAGCATCCTCTAGTTAAAATAAGGAAGTTGAGTAGGAATTAGAAACACCATTGTCCCATGTTAAACAAGAAGCAAAACTTCCACCTTTGGAATTTTTGGATCAATCACCAAAATGAAGTGGAATTTTTAGGAGAAGGATTATATCCCAATACCCGCTTAGAGAAAGTTTTGATTCTCAATTGAGTATTCCACCTCCTACTCCTGAATTTTCACCTTCACCAAAGTGGATCACATACCACATTGATTTGGAAAAAGATCTAGAAGATACTGCAGAAATGGCACGAGAAGCTGAAAGAGAACCTGATAGGACCTTTACCTATCCAATTCAGTTGGAGGATGATGATACACCTATGAATAATATTTCACCTGCACACTTGCCTACATTTAAAGGGATGTCATTTGATGACCTTGACAAATTTTTGTTTGAATTTAAAGTATTGTGTCAGACTCATGACTACAAAACAGAAAATCAAAAACTTAAGTTGTTCTCATCTACTATGAAAGATGCAACAATGAGGTGGTTTATGGGATTAACATCAAATTCTTTTACCACTTGGGGACAAATGGAAACTGTTTTCCTAGACAAATATCAAGACTACTGATGAGGGAGAATCAGGAAGGAAGAATTTTTTAGGATCAAACAGGAAGAGGATGAAAATATGGAAGATTATTTAGATAGATTCTTGTTTGTAAGTAAAAAGTGTGAATTTTTACTTCAAGAAGAGCTAAGAAAAACCATTTTCCTTGAAGGTCTGGATGATGAATCTAGGGAATTCCTTAATTTAATGGGAGGTGCAAACATCAATCAATTAAGAATGAATGATATTAAAGACCTTTGTAGAAGTTATTTAAGAACAAGGGGTGGACCTAGGAAAGGAAAAACTATGAAAAGTGCAAATCAAGACATGATCAAACTTATGGATGAACTAGTAAACTTTAAAACAAATAGCCTAGTTCAATTAACTTCCACCATGGATGGATTGCAAGTCAAAGCAAATGATAATACTAAACCATTAACTATGTATTATCCTAGATGCAGAAAGAAGCATGCAATAAGAGATTGTCCTTTGGATAAAACAGAAATGTGTCTCATTTGTGAATCTAGGGAACATAAAGTTAATGTTTTTTCTCTTCTTCCATTCATAAAAAATCAACTTAAATAAACCAACACTTCATCCACTACATAAGAAGTAAACTTTGTTCAAAGACAACCTAGCCAGGGGTAGTTCATACCAAGATCTATTCCTAATCCCTGGATGATGTCATGGGCGGCTAAGACAGTACCAAAAAATTGGGAACAACCACCTTGGACCCCTCAACCAACATGAAATCCCCAGGATTGGGCAGGATAAACTTGGTATGCTCAGGGACACCAACAACCATGGTTTGGTCAAAGTAACCCTTATACTTGGTCACAACATAGGTGGAACCCTGATAACTATGCTCAAGGGAAAACATATCCCAACCAGCACCAACATGCCATAATGGGTTCTCCAGCACAAGGTTCATAAACTAAAAATGTGGTTCAAACATAGATACCAACAAAACTAGTAGTTAATCCCAAAAACAAACAAACAATCCTTGTTTACGGAACAAAGCAAGAAAAACCAGTTGATCTTAATGCCATGATCTGTAAGGATATTCAAACAATATCTAGCAAAATAATTAATAGTCCACCTGTTATAATTACTGGGATGACAGGAGAAACTGAAACCCTAGTTTAACTATTCCTAAGGAGGATGAAAAAGAAAAAGAGAAGCAACTAGATAACAACTCTACTGAAACTCCATTCCCAGAAATATTTAAGGAATTTATTGAGACCAAGGAATCTGAACTAGTGCACGAATTAAGGAAACAAAATATTGAAATACCATTGTTGCAAGCAATCAAGGAGATTCCTGAATCAAATAAATTAATCAAAATGTTATGCTTGAGAAGATCTGGAAAGAAGAAGCAGTACCCTAGGACTATTAAGGTAGATGAGAAATTTGTGTATTTATTAGCAGGTAAACTCTTATTTTCCAAATAGGGGGATCTTATAATTCCTGTTATTTCCATCTCTATAGGAAATAAACATATACATAATGTTTTGTTTGATTTGGGAGCAACTATAAATGTGATGATAGTGGACACTTTGAAAACATTACCATTAACAAGTATACAACCTACTAGCACCATATTGCAGATGGTAGATCAATCGGTAGCAAAACCAGAAGGGATTATTGAAGATGTGGCAGTTATGGTGGAGTCATGGGAGAATCCAATGGACTTCCTTATATTATGGCCAAAAGGTAAAACACTTGGTTATCCCATTATTTTGGGTAGACCATGGTTAGCTACAGTTGATGCCTTAATTGATTACAGATTAGGTGATATGAATATCTCAAATGGTAAGAATTCTAAGCAAATTTCCTTATATCCTTCTGCACGACCTTTTATTGATAATCAAGAACAATTATGGGTTGATGATCCTAATACTAATAAACAAAAAATTTCTTCTTTAGCTATGATAACATTGCAGGATCATGTATAGGAGGTGGAGAATATGATTAATCATCCATTGAATGATCACCACTTGTCTTTGGAACAATCAAGGATAGTTTCAGAACCTTCGGACTTAGTTCCAGAACATGAATACTTATCTCTTGAACCACAACAATTTGAGGCAGATGTAAATAATTCCACTCCAGAGAAACATGATTTATCTTGGGGACGGGAAGAAATAGCTACAAAATCAGTATTTTTAGTCTCAAAGATATTAGGGAACAGTGAGGAATGTTTGTAAAACAACAGTGATGAGGAGTTTGACCAACGATGAGATAAGTATCATAACTCTGCCTATTGTCTTTTGTCCAATATTATTTCTCAAAGGGAATTTAGAGACATTGTTACATATCATATGTTGTTACCATATTCATGTCCACTAAACACCCTAATTGGAACCTTTTCAACAAATCATTTCATCACACACTGGAACCAAACAAATTGAGATTCAACTAGGTAAAATTTTGAACATTAAAAACTGGTTGGAAAATGATGAAGAAGCTAAATTGTTTGATGTTTTGAAAGGTCATACTAGAGTTTTTTCTTGGGAATATAAAGACATGAAAGGAATCCATCCAAGTATTTGTACCCATCACATTTATATTGAAAATGTTAAACCAGTTAGGCAACCTCAAAGAAGAATCAACCCAGCCTTGAGGGACATATTCAAACAGGAAATTGTAAAGCTATTGCAAGTAGGCTTTATCTACCCTATCTCAGATAGTCAGTGGGTGTCTCCTCTTGTGATTATGTCCAAAAAAATGGAAAATGGAGAATTTATGTTGATTATAGGGAAATGAAAAAAACTACACTTAGAGATTATTTTCCCTTACCATTCATAGATCAAGTTTTAGACAATCTTTCTGGTAAACAATATTTTTCCTTCCTAGATGGATTTAGTGGATATAATCAAATCAAGGTGGCTGCTAAGGATCAGGACAAAACTACCTTTACTTTTCCATGGGGTACCTCTACCTACATGGTATTTCCATTTGGACTATGTAATGCTCCAATAACCTTCCACAGAGATGTACTAGCAATTTTTACAGATCTAACCAATGATTGTGTGGAAGTATACATGGATGATTTTACCGTGCATGGAGAAAAATTTGATGATGCCTTGAAAAATTTGGACAAAATATTAACAAGATGTGAGCAACACCATTTATCTCTTAGTCATGAGAAATTCTTGATGATGGTTGATAAGGGAATTGTACTAGGACACCACATTTCAAAAAGAGGATTTCAAGTTGACCAAAACAAAATCAGGATTATTTCAGACTTACCTGTTCCTCAAACCTCCGTGGATATCAAGTCATTCTTAGGACATACTAGATACTATAGGTGTTTTATCAAATATTTTAGTAAAATTGTTGCCCCCATGTTTGGTTTGCTTACCAAGGATTGTGAATTTTGTTGGGATGAAAAGTGCCAACATGATTTTGAAGAAATTAAAGAAAAATTAATCACTAGCCCAATATTAAGAGGACCTAATTGGGAGAAACCTTTTCACATCCAAACAGATGCCTCAAATAACTCAATTGGTGCAGTTTTGGGACATAAATATGAAGAAGGGAAAATGTATGCTATTTACTACCTTAGTAAAAATATTACTCCCACTAAAAGAAATTACACCACTACTGAAAAAGAATTTTTTGTTGTGATTTATGCAATTAATAAGTTCATACATTATATTACAGGGTACAAAATATTTGTACATACAAATCACTCAGCAATTCGATACTTAATGAAAAAACCAGTGGTTGGAGGTAGGATTACAAGAATTTGATATTACCATTGTGGATAATTCAGTAAAATCTAATGTGGTAGTTGATTTCTTGTAAATATTAACCACTACATGGGGGCAAGATCCAGTTAAGGAAAACTTTCCAAATGAACAATTATTTGTATTTTAGTTGATACACTGTGGTTTGTTGATGTGGCAAATTATCTTGCAACAGGGAAGTTTCCCCCTTCTTTTACTAAGAAACAAATGAAAATTTTAATCAAAACCAGTGCACAATTCAAATGGTTAAATGGAATGTTATTTAAATGTGGTCCTGATTTGGTTTTACGCAGGTGTGTGAGAGAAGACGAAATATTTGACATACTTAGGGCATGTCATGATGAACCAAGTGGATGACACTTTTTAGTGAAAAGAACAGCCCACAAAATAATTCACACTGGCTATTATTGGTCATCTCTGTATAAATATGTGAAGAAATACATCAAGCAGTGTGATACATGTCAAATGATAGGACAACCAACTTTCACTAGTGAAATGCCTCTGCAACCTCAAGTAGTGGTTGAACCATTTGAAAGGTGGGGGCTGGATTTTGTTGGCCCATTTAGTCCTCATTCATAAGGAAAAGAGCACATTCTTGTATGTAATGATTATGTGATAAATTGGGTAGAGGTGCAGGTTTTAACAAATGCTAATGAAGATGCAGTTGTTGATTTCCTTTGGCACAACATTATGATGAAGTTTGGTGTACCAAGAAGTATAGTTTCAGACCAAGGTCCATAGTTCATGTCCAATATGATCTAGGCCTTCACACTGTACTATCAGATCAATAATAGGAAGTCATCTCCCTATCACCCACAATCAAATAGACAAGCAGAAGTGACAATCAGGGAATTGGAAAACATTCTCACCAAAACAGTTGAAGTAGGTAGAAGAGATTGGGTGAAGAGGCTACCTGAGGTTGTTTGGGCTTATAACACAACTTGAAAGACTACAACAAGGTTCTCACCATATGTGTTAGTCTATGGGAAAAATCCCTTGTTACCCATTGAATTTGAACTACAAACATTGAAAACAACAACTAAATTGGGTATTGAATTGGATGTAACACAAAAGGAAAGAATTCTACAACTCAATGAATTGGATGAGCTAAGATTGGAAGCCCTTCAATAGACAAAGATAATCCAAGACTAAAGGAAGTAGTGACATGATACACATATCAAGGAAAGACAATTCAAGGTAGGAGATTGTGCATTGTTGTCTGATTCCAAGTACCAACAATTCAAAGGCAAGTTGAGAATTAGGTGGTTAGGACCTTATTAAATTTAGCATATATATGACAATGAATCTATCTAGCTACTTCCCATTGATGTTAGTAGAAGGACACTTTTGGTCAATGGACACATGCTAAAACTCTATAGGAAGCCTCCTACCAAGGATGAATTCTTGAAGCAGACAAGGAATTTAATCATATGGAATAACCTAGTTCTTCCAAAATGATCAAGTAATTAGATGCAATGATCCAAAATAAAGGGAAGGGAATGAAAACTAGCAAATGATGTTTTCTTCCAAAAAGATGAAAATAAAATAAAATAATAATAATAATAAAAAATAAAAAGGGAAGGGAATGAAAACCAGTGAATGACATTCTCTTCCCTAAAAAAAATCTCTCAAAGATCAATTAAAAACCATAAATGACGATTGGTCTCCTCAATAAATGGCTAATTTAAATAAAATGAACTTCTTTGGAATTCCAGCTGTCTTTTCTAACCGTTTTTATTTTTCACACTTTTTAGGAATGATGAGTCATCAAGGCAGATGAATTACATCAGCAAAGACGATAATTATGTCTTGATCTTATTAAAGGTTAAATTAAAAGTCTGCATGTGTGATTAGACTTGATTTAAGTAGGTGGTATAACGATTCATTCATTATACATTATGATTAAAAGTAAGTAATCATGAGGGTGATGTCGTCTAAATAAGTAAAAGTGGCGGCGTATTAATAATGAACTATCATTTGGGTGGAATAAACGAAAAATTGAGCAGTTGCAGAAAAATTCAAGGAAGAAACAATAGAATCACATTTGAAATTCCGCAGCTAAATCCAGCAGTTCCACAACCAAATCTAATAGTTTCGCAGCCAAATCCAATAGTTCTGCAACTATCTCCTGACAAAGTAAGGATTTGAAAGAAGAAATAATATGAATCATCCTCTTTGCCTTGGGTATCAAAAATAAGTCAAAGCAAGAAGATGATACACAACTTCTTGTAGATGGAGAAGTAATAACCATTTTTGAACAAGAAAGTTGGCTGGAGTTTATGAGGAAATCATCAAAATACAATGACAAACTGGTAAGAGAATTTGTTGTAAATTTAGAACAGTCCAGAACTAAGGTTAAAAGCATTGTAATCCCCTTTACTGTTAATACAATAAGCAATGTATTTAGGGTACCAATTGTACATGTTCCAAACTCTGTAAAGGGAACCCTAAAAGAACTGGTGGAAACCTTAAGACAAGAGGGTGAATCTGAACCCCAGTATATTTATGATACTAAGTGTAGACACCCCAATTTCACATCTATCTTAAATCAATTAATTCCCCTTCTTGATTTCTCACAAAAATACACTTCGAATTAATCAAATATAATTTGATTAATTATCTATTTCAAAATCCAAAAAATAACACAATCCTCACCACATGTCATTATTCTCCATGTTTTTCTACTTTTGAATTAAAAATTCAAATTCAAATCCTCGCCCACCCTTCGTGGTCCCCACTCACCTAAAATCCTCCACTTATGAATTAAAAATATAATTCAAATCCTCACCCATTCTTCATGGCCCCCACTCACCTAATCTTGCCCACATTTTCAAACCACTCACCTAATCTTGCCCACATTTTCAAACCACCCACTTAATCTTGCCCACATTTTCAAACCATGATTAATTAAATTACTCTAAGTTAATCACTCCCCTATGCTATAAATACAACCTTACCCCGCCCCTCTAAGGACATAGAGAATAAGCTTGAATGCCCTATCTAAGTTCTTACATCCTTTGAGAAAAGAACATCTTTCTACCTCGTCCTAATGCCCAAATAGCTTCATAATCTTTTTTTCCATCTGGTGCAAAGTAAGAGGATCATTGTTGCAGGAAGGCCTTGCTCTGTCTTAAAGAAAAGCACCTACATATCACATAATTAGGGCTCAATCCAAGTTTCTTAGCTCATTCCGAGGTTTTCTACGGAATGCGAAAGAGGAGGTAATATCGTTGTTATTTTACTTCTTTGTTAGTAGTGTATTTTTCCAAGCTTACATTCTGGCACGCCTTATTACTTTCGATTTGTTACCATTAATTTCCCAATTAGTGGTTTTATCTATTCTTTATTCATTATTGTTTCATTATTATTTCCTTTTCTGTTCGTTATGGCCTTATTTGGTTAACCTTAATGCTTTGGGTAGTGTTTTTGTTGTGCGGTGTCTTGTGGTGTATCTATAGGTTATAACAACAATGAAACTATGATGCTCATCCTGTCTTTGATCTCCTTAACGCTTGGTGTTTAGTTCCTAGTTCTGATTTTTTCTATTAACTCGTAATCTGTAGAAACACATAAACTAGTCATTAGTTCATCTTATTGTCATGGGACAACCAATCTGAAAAATGCATTTATTTATTTACTTTTGCTAAAATAACTGCTTTGTAGGAAGTTAATCATTTTTTTTCATTCATTTTAGCTAATAATTTTGTCATCTCACTCTATATTTCTATTTATTGTTCTTTTTTAACCTTTCTCTCAAAATTTTAGCTTCTCAGGTGAAGTACAAAAGTCAGAAATAAAAAAATAGCTCCTGGGACGTTTTTCTCATGTTCAAAAATTTTCATTGAGAGTGCTACTGTAGCCCATCTTCCGGAAACCATAACTTTTTCTCCCGAACTCGGAATGACTTATTTTTTTTAATAGAAAGGTATTGAAAATATAAATGCGATGGAAAAATAATTTTTTGATTTAGACTTACAAAAAAAATTGGTTTCATTTCTTCTAACACCTATCTTTTTAACAAAAAACAAACAAAATTATAGTTTTTTTTAAAAAATTTAATTTTATTTTATTTAACATAACAAACTCACATGTATGCTCTTTCCTCACACTTAAAAAGTGATCTTTGAAATCAGAAACGTGAGGCCACCAGGGCTCCACAAAACATTTTTTTTTTAATTTTTAATTTTTTGCCTTGCATTTCAATTTTCCACGACAACAATTCTAGGTAATGTTTTCACACTCTTCTTTCGTCATTTTTCTATTTTGTGAAAAAAATCATTATCGTTATTTCAAACTCATGATTAATTACAATAATTATTAACATTTAAAAAAAAATCTATTCCAATTGTATCCACGTATGCTCTTTTCTTGCACCTTCGAGCGATTTGGAAAACCACAAATGGTTACAATTTTTTAGTTCGTTGTTCTAACATTGCAAGATCCTCTAGCTTTTGTTTTCCAATAGTCATTTCAATCATTATTTTCCCTTTGTCATATTATTAATATTCGTTTGGTCGTTGGTTGTGTATGACTTTTTCTTGTGGCTTTTGAGCGATTTGGAAAATCAAAAAAAAATCACGATCACTTTTCTAACATTTTGTTTGCAAGATAAAATACTAATTTTTTTGCTGTAGGGACCCGCATCGCTGGAATATTGTCAAAAAAAATAAAAACACAAAAACAAAAAAACAACAAAAAATCCCGCAAAAATACCACCATTCAAATAAAATTGTTGAAAACAAAAAAAAAATAGTATGCTCAGGTACGTAATTATTTTCTGCTAGTGATTTATTTAAAGTTGGAAAGAACCCTACATTTAATCACTTTATCATTTTGTTTTTACACGTAGACAAGGTGGATTTCATCACCACCAAAGCTACACCGGTGACGTGGACTTGACTACCATGCACCAACAACATTTACATCTGCATTGCACTTTGAGACCTAGTCTCATCACAACGTTCGGTATTTACCTCTCCCCTACTCTTCACTTATAGGTAATGATGTCATGCAGCACATACAAGGCACACCTGAATAGTTGTAACAACAAAGCTTGGGCATCGTCCTTATAAATCTTCAGGGATTTATAAGGACACCATACACATTCATCCCTCCATCACCTTCCACCTTTTCACAAAACCTATTCTGGACGTGGTGATTCACTCTGATAGGCAAGTAAAAAATGGCGAGTCTCCGCCAGTGCTCTAAAGGCTCCCCATACCAATTCCGTCCCCATACAGAATTAGGTATATAAGGACTAGGGTATATCTGAGGACGCATCTTTTTTAGAGTAATAAGATCCTGCATCCATTAGTCCATAGCATACTTGTATGATTGTATGAAACAATGATTCTTCCTGAAGAACTTACGTCATAAGCTAAAACAATTGGATCCACATGATTGCTTTTTGTTTGAAAACAAAATAGTTTAGCATTGTTTTATCATAAAACTTGGTTGATATTAATGTGTTCATTGTTAAAGTTCAAACCTAGTTATGTTCCACAAAAAAATAGTTCTCGACCAATTCAATACCAAGAAATAATATCTAAATAATCCAACAAAGCAGACCAAAACATTGCACCAATTTCATTAGCTTGCTTCATCCAACAATACATCTGGCATAGCTTGTCTTCGGCTATATCCAACTGATATTGAGTGACTAGAATTCACTCCCCATATCGTCAATTGTCCAAAACATCCTTCATAGCGTGTTTCCAACTATATCAAACTAATATCGGGGGACTTGTTTGATTTCACTCATTATCTTTTGTCCACCATCACGTTTATCCAAATTACAACCAAACACATATCCTTTCATAACTCATTTTGAGTTATATCACAACCATATCGCGATTAACTTGTTCAAGTTACTCTCCCCGTCAATAGTCCAAAGATTGTTTAAGCCAAATCTATACAACGTGCAACAAATCCTATAATAAATCATCTCAAGTTACATCATCATCATATTGTGTTTGAGTTATCTTATCAGTCATCATGAGCTTATTCGAGCTAAATCCAAAGAAATCAAGTTCTCATTTCCTCACACCTGTTCAAAAATTCTTACCCACTTTTCAGCTTAATCAGAAACATTTCATCATGGTATTTACTCATAGTCACAATCATGAAAATGACGATGAATAAGGTCCCGCAACCAGAACTTACCAATGAAGAACACGAATAAGTCAATAGGGTGATAGAACGAAATAAAAATGAATATCTGTTACACATCCTAGACATGGGGGGAAAACTACCCCCTAACTTCAGGATAGAAAATTTAAACACACTCATCAACAATGGTGAATCTAGTTATTATAACGAAATACCAAACAATCCAAATGGTTCTTCAGCCGAAGATTTATTCACTAAAATCCAAGACTTAACAAAGAAACTTGAGGAAGCCAACAACTAGAGCTGAAAGATTAAAAGATCTCAATCTAGATTTCAATACTCACGACATGTTTGATAACTCATTCCCCTACTTCTCCATTCACACAAGAATGGAAACTTATGAGAAACACCATTCAGGGACTACAAAAACAATCAAAACAATTCAAGTTTGAAGAATTGTGTCCTTATCCATTTGATACAGAGATATCACGATTACCATTTCTGTCATCCTTCGAAATCCCTAAGTTTGATAAATACAAAAGCAAAGGCAATCCCCATGAACATGTCAAGGAATTTTACATGTAATGTCGGGAAGTTACCTATTGAGACAACGCACCTTTTATGATTATTCCCCCGAAATTTAGGAGGACAAGCTTTAGACTAGTTTTTTCCATCTGCCCAAAGGGTCGGTCACGACATTTGCAGACTTAGCAGAGAAAATTTGTCAAACATTTTTTCCTATAACTTAGACTCAAAAATAACCATGCTTGATCTCTACAACACTAGGCAAAGGACAAATGAAAACTTTTCCTCCTTTTTACAACGATGGAAAGGAATTGGAAGTCGATTTCCCTGCTCAGTACCCGAGAGGCAACCTAGTTAAAATTTTTGTCCCTAATCTCAATGTCGAATTATCATTCCACATGTAAATACATTATCTAAATCGTTTCGAAGAAGTCATCGAAAAGGGCACACAAATAAAAAAATCCCTCATTTCTAAGGGCTTACTTAAAGCACCCTTTAGTAACCAACCTTATTGAGACACTCCTCAGAACCAACACAAATTCTAAATTCTTTAACCCAGAATCAAAATATCATCAACGATGGCGTTATTGATTCCCGCCATGTATGAAATGTTCAAAACCATCCTATCAATACATTAAAATACCAACAACCAATCATCATCCCTAGAAAGGAAGTTCCTTCTCGGCTACTTGACAAAGATAGTTCACCTCCTCTCGGAAAAAGTCTATCTAGTGTCTTTTGACATTTATAAAATGCCAATATGATTACATATCCCATTGTCAAACCCTTCGAAGAAGGACAGACCAAACCAAATTGGTATAAGGACAATGAATATTGTGATTACCATCGCATAAAAGGGCACTCCACAGATCGTTGTATGCAACTTTTCCGCCATTACATCGAAGACCATTCATGGGTATGATAATAGCGAAAGAAAGTCTGAAGGCACAATCACGTTGCTTCTCCAAGTTGGACCCATCACCTTAGACACAGTTTGTCATGTGGTGGATGTAGAAGTTGCATATAACATTCTCGTCGGCTGACCATGGATTCATGCCATGAAAACTGTTGCCATCAACATTCCACTAATATATTAAGTTTCCTCATTTGGACAAGGAGTTTACATTACATGTAGATCCCCAACCTTTTGAGTATTGTAGATTACTCGAAGGACAATATCAACATGATCACTATTTTCCATCAACAGATAAATATGTTCCACCTCACATAATCCTTAACGAAACACACATTGATTTTGATACACTCCCTAACAATGATCTAAAACCATCATCTCCTAACCAAAACACATTTTACAATCCATTATCTTCCACTAGTCAACCATCTTCCACCAGTCCTCCTCCCACTAATCAATCATCTTCTTCCACTAATCAAGCTTCTTCTTCCAACAATAGTTATTCTTCCACAACACCATCTTCTTCCTCACCTAACCAACCTTCTTCATCCAACCACACACCTCTTCCATTAAGATACCTCCTCCTATGAATAACCAAAATTCATCCTTCAATCTACCCCCTTCTTCTTATAACTCATTCTCTGCATCTTTTAAAACTACCAAACTGACTTCCCCACCACATGAGGTACCTATTGGTCCCCCCATCCCACACATTTAAAATCATTGAGACGGGATGTGGTGAATATCAATTTCAAAAGATGGCAGACTCCTTTTATATCAACAAATCCCCACAGATCTATGGAAAACCTAACTCTCCACATTTGAGAATCCATCCCACTTACCAAATGGGATAGTCAGTTTGGGAAAATTTTTGGTTATTTTGAAAATGAACATATTACAAGTTCTTCAGGATCTTGGTGTATATAATTGATGACACTGGTTCTGATAATGATATCAGGTCTCCATGTAGTCTTTTTGAGGACCTTTCCTAAAACACATCTTTACTTTGAACATTTATCTGTTAATGTCATTAATTTTGAGCCTACACATCTGAGTCTCATTGACCATGGCCAACCACATCATGCGGCCATGGACATGTTCCAAAATGATGAAGCCATCAAATAATTCCTGGGAATTCGTGACCAAATCCCTACTTCTGACCATAGAAAAGGATTTGAAATCAATCTAAATGAATCGGCCTATTTTGGCGAAGAGATAAAATATTCAGATCCTTCACCCTCCGAAAATTGGGATCAGAAGCACAAACAGAGGATCTCCCATAGTCAAAATCTCACCGCCACCCTATCCAACAAACATGTCAATTAAAAATCCCAATATTACACACCAAAAATCTTGTACCAACTCACCTAAAACACCCAACACTGATGACCTACATCAACCATTAGCATCATTCTCTGAAAAGGATACATCTAAAATGCTTGTAGAAGAAATTAAAATACATAAACATTGGCACCACCGAACAGCCAAATTTTTTACAACTTGGCATTAGTCTATCTAACCAAGAATGCATGGAATTCACAACAAGTTCCTTATTGAATTCCAAGATATATTTGCATGGAAATATAAGGACATGTCAGGCCTCGACCCATCTCTTGGAGTACACCATCTTGTGGTACATCTGGATGTGAAACCTGTAAAGAAAAAATACAAAAAATGCATCCCCAAGTTGCATTGCTTATCAAAGTTGAACTCGAGAAACTCTTGGAAGCTGACTTTATCAAACCTATTGATTATTCAGCATGGATATCTAACATAGTTCCTGTCACCAAGAAAAATTCTGGCAAAAAATATGCACAAAATTTCGCAACATCAATAAGGCTTGTCCAAAAGATGACTTTCCCTTGCCAAATATAGACATGATTGTTGATTCTACGATAGGCCATGAAATGCTCTCCTTAATCGATGGATTCTCTGGTTACAATCAAATACGTATTATTGAAGGGGATGGACATAAAATGACATTTACTACACCATGGGGCACCTTCTGTTATAAGGTGATGCCTTTCAGCTTGAAAAATGCTGGTGCCACCTATCAACGAGAAATGACTATCATCTTCCATGACATGTCACATGATATCATGGAAGATTATGTTGATGATATATTAGCAAAATCCAACACACAAGTTAGGGCATCCCAATGTATTGAGATGCATTTTTGATAGATTACGTGAGTATAAGGTTTGTCTTAACCCAGAGAAATGTGTGTTTGGAGTAACCTCTGGAAAATTATTAGGGTTTAATGTCTCACGAAGAGGCATATAAGTGGATCCTGCCAAAGTCAAAGCCATTATGGAAATACCTCCTCAAAACCTAAAACAATTACACCGTCTTCAGGGAAAAATACAATTTATTCAGTGTTTCATATCAAAAGTTGGCTGATAAGTGCCATTACTTCAACCAGTTACTCAAGAAAGATGTAGAATTTCAATGAAACCATGATTGCCAAGACTCTTTTTCTAAGCTAAAAGAATACCTCTCTAGTCCACCTGTTCTTATGTCAGTAAGTGCTGATAAACCCATGTTTCTTTATACATATGCCGCTGAACATGCCATAGGAGATCTACTAGCACAACATAACGATAGAGAAAAAGAACATGCTATATATTACCTTAGTTGAACACTTATTGAGCACGATGTATGTTATTCCTAAATCGAAAAAGTATGCTTAGTAGTCACCTTTACATTCCATAAGTTGCGTCGTTACTTGTTCAATCACACAACTAAGTTGATTGCCAAAATTGATCCTCTCAAGTATTTGTTTTCTAGACCCATTCTCATGGGAAGAATGTCTAGTTAAGTTGTATTACTTAGTGAATTTGATGTTGTATTTGTTTTGCAGAAAGAAATTAAAGGACAAGCCCTTGCAGACCAACTTGCAAAGGCACCCCTTCCTGGCATGGAACCACTTCAGTTCTCTTTTCCTGATGAAGATATTCTACACATAGACATCGCGTTAGCTTGGACTCTATTTTTTTGACGGATTTTGTAATCTCCATGGCACAGGGGCTGGTATTTTGCTTATCACACCCAATGGACATGTTATCCCCAAATCATTTCACTTAGCATTCCCATGTACCAACAATATCATAGAATATGAAGCTCTCATCATAGGATTAAAATGGGCTATATCTTGTAATCTTACAGAATTAGCTGTATTTGGTGATTCTTTACTTATCATCAAGCAAGTTACCGATGAATACCAAGTCAAGGATGAAAAATTTATCCCATATAAACACATGGTCGATAGTATTCGAAGATATTTTTGATTAATCATCTTTGATCAAATCCCCAGAATTCATAATAAATCTACCAACACTATGGCAACCATCGGATCCCTATTAGAAATCGCAGCTAGTCAACCCCAGGCACATTTTCTCATTGAACATCTCTTAATGCCTGCCTATGACCTTTCTAAAAACACTATGGTATGTGAGATCATGGGTTTGAATAACCCTTGGTACCATGATCTTTATACCTTCATTTGTGATAAAACATTTCCTGCCGACATGAAACCAATGCATAAACGTGCTTTAGCACAACGTGCTTCTCGTTAAGCCATTTTAGCAGAAACTCTTTATAAACGAGGATATGATGGCACCCTGCTCCGATGTCTTAATCAGGAAGAATCCTCGAGTGTCTTGGCTGAAGTCCATTATGGTATCTGTGGAGCACACACGAATGGTATCGCCTTAGCCAAGAAAATCCTACAAGTTGGATATTATTGGCCCTCCATGGAAAGTGACGCATGTCATTTTGTCAAACATTGTCAAGCATATCAAAAGCATGGAAATATTATCCACGCACCTTCCCAGGTATTACAATCAATAACCACACCATGGCCCTTCTCTCAATGGGCACTTGACCTCATTGGTAAAATCAGACCAACATCTTCCGATGGACATAAGTTCATCATTACCGCTACTGATTACTTCACTAACTGGGTAGAGGCTATACCTCTCACTTATGTTACCGGTAGCCAAATATCGAAATTTATTTTCAATAAGCTCATCTGTCGATTTGGTATTCCATCCGCTCTTATTGCAGATAATGACAAATCATTTAAAAACTAGGATGTAAAAGACCTAGCCAAATGTTTTCACATCAAACTTAAATGGTCCACTCCATACTACCCTCAGGGCAACGGTCAAGCGGAAGCAACCAATAAGACCTTAAAATCCATCATGGAAAATATTGTTAACATCCATGGATGTAATTGGCATACTCAAATTTATCCCGCTCTTTGGGCTTACCGTACATCTTACCGCACACCTACCGGAGCCACCCCATTTTCCCTTGTTTATGGTTGTGAAGCCATTTTACCTATTGAGATAAAACTCCCATCCTTGAGGATCTGCCTTAAAGATGTAATTAATGAGGATGAATACCGACAGTCATGGCTTCAAGAGCTCGAGCTTCTCGATGAAAAATGACTTACAACTCTCAATCATCTTCAATTCTATCAAAACTGACTGCAACGTAGTTATCATAAAAAGGTAAGACCCAGAGAATTTGAAATTGGTGACCTCGTTTTAAAAGAAAATCAAAAGAATACCACTAAAGAACGAGAAAAATAAGGAAAATCCGAGCCTAATTGGTTAGGACCCTATGTAATCACAACTAAATTTGGCTCTGGAGCCTATAAATTAGCCACTGCAGATGGTCAATATCTTGATGAACCAATGAATGCAGTTCATTTAAAGAAATTTTATCCTTGAGATGTTCACTATTCCAGGATATAACGTGTACATTGTTCCTTTTGTCTTGCTTATCTCTGAATAATTTAAATTTATTCATTTCCATTGGCAGATATTTTCTTTATCAAAATCACATCTTCATATTTATCATCATGAGACAAGTGCTAGTATAAATCCTATTAAGTTTGTGAGCATCATACTTCTTCCATTTTCAGTCGCTTTCCTCTATGGTCATACCTAGAAGCTTATTGATGGTAATATATTCCCTTCAAATATATTCTCTCTTTCATAACAAAGCTCTAAACTTCGTTACCCAGTTTGTTTGGTCGTCCATATCAGTCTTCGGTGTTGAACCCTCGTGTCCTACTAGTCGTGTGGGGCTGAGATTGGGGGCAGATGTTTCTTCCCAAATACAAAGCACTATTGTAAAAAAATCCATCAATTCAATAACTTATGAGTAATTCATTGACACATCTTTCGTCCTTCATAGTCTTTGGTGTTGAGCCCACACTTCTTACTGGTAGTGTGAGACTGGGAATGGAGGAAGGTGCCCTTACTCATCTACGTCTTGTCTTCGGTGATAAACCCTTGCCTCTTACAAGTGGCATGGGGAAAAGCGTAGGGGGTCATTCTCATAAAAGCATAAAAACATTGCAAAATATTAAAAAAAAAAAACCAAACAAAACAAAACAAACAAAAAGGGAATTCACTCACATATATTTTGCCTTCGGTGATGAGCCCTTGCTTCTCACTAGTAGCATGAGGCAAGGCATAGGGATTCATTTCAAAAATACAAAATCTTACAGTGCTTACAAATTATAGAATCTCCAAACACGTAATTTAGATGCCTAAGTGAAGAGAGAACTATCCCTTAACCCCATATCTTATCAATCAGCATGCCACATAACTGTCTAAGTCTAGCATGTGACTCATACAATGAAAGCCATTTTTGAAACTGGTTTAGTACCATTATGAAGAATGGAGTCACAATTTCCCAAAGGGATTGTTGTTATCATTTGTCTCTATATTCATTATCTACCTCCTACGTCCTTCTTGATTCTTGGTGATGAGCCCACACATCTTACTAGTTGTGTTGAGTTAAGAATGGAGCTGGAATTCTTTTCATCATATCATCACCACCATATCCTACCAATGGAAAAAGAATTTGTGTTATTCTGAGCATAAGTTACAACACGGAACACGGTACATCGCCTCTCAAAAATAAGTCTACACTTTGGTACATAAACTGCCAATCACAGTGTAAAAATATACAAACATTTGAAAATCATCAAAAATCTAAAAACATTTGAAAATCGTCAAAAAAGTCAAAAACATTTGAAAATTGTCAAAAACCCAAAAACATTAGAAACAATCGTCCCAAATCCAACAAAAAGAATAGAACTCGTCAAAAATCCAAAAACATTAGAAATACTCATCAAAAATCCAAAGACATTACACTGAATCGTCAAAAATCTAAAACCATTAACAAGAATCGTCAAAAATCTAAAAACATTTGAAAATCGTCAAAAAAGTCAAAAATATTTGAAAATCGTCAAAAATCCAAAAAGCATTAGATATATAATAATAATAATAGTAATAATAATAAAACTCTAAAATAACCGACACAATCTAACCTTTGAACTATTATCCCCAACGAATGATCCAATCACCTTATGACTACCAAATTCAAACCACTTCTCGTCGCGTGAATCCTCGCTTGGGGCAAATCTAGCTCTCATTGTTTCCTTGTTTGAGGACAATGACCCAATACTTTATTATGTCCTTATACCCCTGCTTGGGGGCACATTCAATCAATCCTCACTGTGGAACACATTAGGGACATGTTTATTGGTTCTTGTGTTGCATTATTAGTTGTAAATTATTAATTGTTTTCTTGCATCTTGATATATTATAGGGGCATCTTGATTTTATGTATCCTGGTGTTCTCTCTAGTATTCTTACGTTATCTGATTTCATGTCGTATTGGGGCATCATACCTTCTTGATGGCCTCAGTCTATGCTCTCTTCCATTTACATATCGTACTGGGGCATCAAACCTTTTTTATGGCCCCTATCTATGCTATCACGCATATTACAGTCTAGTCATCCTGATCTTTTATATCACAATGCATCCCGTTATATGCTATATTAAAATTAAGATGTTTTTCGTCACGTGAGTATCTTCCTACATGATCAACATCTTACTTTGCACCCCATCCATTCACCCATAATAATACATTCCCCAGTTTGGGAATCCTACTTGATCACCGTTGTAGTTTGCGAATCTTACTTGACGATATTTCTCAAGTAGCATTCACTATCCAACAGCTCCTTCTCCCCCACCATGCTCACCATGTATTTGATCAATTCATCCTTGATCCTCATTTTTACTCCTCCATCACTTACCCCTATATTTCCCTTCTCACCATTCATGTCCCCTCTCACCCATTTGTATTCTTTCCTTTCACCCTTTTGCTTCCCGCTTGACAATCTTACTTAATAACCCCTTCTATATGGAATCCTCAGTGGAGGTTTACCCTCTCCCTAAGATCTTCCCATTGTAGAAGCTTCTTCACCACCTCCCCTCTCATCAAACAACAATCACCACCACACACATATTCTCATTCCACCTCTTCTGCTTCCTATTCTCGCATCATTACTCTCACCACGTGGGCATCCCAATTAAGGATTCCCCTCACACTCTCCACCCTCCACTACATATATTTCTTCATCCATTCATGTTACACTCCTTTTTTTCCTTTTTTTCTTATTATCACCTCATCTCATATCATATACCACTCAGACATACCTCACTTACTCTTTTCTCATCCTTCCCCAAATCCGTCTTATGTCTGGTCATCCTACTTACCGCTTTCGTAGTATGGAAAATTCACTCGAGGGTTCCCCTTCAGTACATTTTGTCATACCCTATTCCCACCAACTCTAACATCATCCATATTCTTCCTCAGCTTGGCGATCTTACTTAACCATTCCGGTCGCATGGAAATCTTACTTAAGACTTCCACTTAAGGTTGATATGCCCTATGGCCTTCCCCCATCCCATCATATTTCCCACATCTTATTTCTCCCGCCTCTCGTCGCGATCAACTTCTTCAACCTACCATTTCACCCCTATCCCCAATATCATCTTGTCTTTCTCCTTGCATATCATCCCTTTCGGTTGGGTGATCCTACGAATTCTCTCCAGCAGCATGATGATTTTACTTAAGAGATTCTCTTAAGCATGACATGTCATCTTACACTCGCCCATCACTCTACAATCTCACCGTCCATCTTTCCTCTTCATTCCCCATCATCACATTTTTTTACCACCACTATCACCCTCCTTTGCTTGGCAATCTTACTTAACCACTCACCTGGCATGGCGATATCACTTAAGAGTCCCTCTTAAGGATGATTTGTCTCCTTGCCTTTCCCCATCACTGCACACCCTTCACCCTTCATTTTTTCTCGACATTCCCCATTATCACCTCCTTTTAGATTCTCGCAAACACCACTTCTCACTTAACCACTTGTCATCTCTAGTTTCGCTCACATGGCAATCTTATGTCAGGGTCCTCTCTACACTTAACTTGTCATCGTGAACTTCTCCCCCGCCTCATTCTTCGTTCACTTTGTTGATCGCTTCTTCCACCTGGTATCTCCTACTACCCAATTTTTTCTCCTACTATTATCCTTTCTCCACATATCCTCTTACAACATACATCTAATCTCTTCCATCTACAATCACGTTCTTTCCCCCCATTTTCCCCTTCTTGATCCATAATCCTTCATACCGTTTCTTCCCATGCTTTTCATGTCTTGGTTCTTCATCCTCACTTCATTCATCCTCATCACCCGCATCCTATCCTCACTTTCACCTAGTCCCAACTCATCCACTTCATCTTATCACATTCCCCCCACATTTCTACCCACACACGCATTCACCATTATTGTTAACACTCCTATATCATTCTTTCATCATCATCTTCTCTTCCCGCGCTAATAATTGTAAATAGGTTTTCCTTAAAAATCATCAATCCTCATTCCGCACAACCTCATTCACTCCCTTGGACCTTCTCGAGTTTCCCTTCATTCCTTTCCTCCTCTAAGCCCACCACTCATTGTAAAAGGTTTTTCCTTAACGTCCCTTTGTTGGCGTTACCCTTTCCAATCCTCATTAGCTTTATCCTTTCTTCATTTCTTCTCTCACCCTTCCCCACCACTCATTGTAAAGGGGATTTCCCTAACGTCCCCTCATTGGAATTGCCTCTTCTATCCCCCATTCTCTTTTCTCTCCTATTCTTTTCCCTCAATCCCACCCTTTCTTGTCACTTTTTACCCATCTCTCCAACTTCTCTGTGCCCTCTTCAATATCTTTACTGTCTTCATCATACATCCTTTTTCTATTTTCTCGTCATCCTAGTATCCTCATTTCATACATCTCCACATCTTTTCCAATCGATGTCATTCCTCCCCTCTTTCTTCTCTGAACATTCCTTATACCATTCCCTTTACACTTATTACCCCCTTTCTGTATTCCCTTCCTTCTCCATCATTTTCTTTATTATCCTCTTCTCTCTCCCACCCCTCGTCTTATTTCCCTTCCCCTGTATAGTCTCCTTCCCCTTTTTCCATCATGTTTCCTCCTTACTTCCCCATCGATAACCTGGTTGTTCAGCACTGTCCTGTCTTTTTTTATCATACCACCCTCCACATGCATCTCCATACGGTCTGTTCCATATTCTTTGCCTTTGTCTTCCTCGCAATGACACGATTCCTTCAATCTTCTCCTTGTATTCGTTCTATCTTCCTTTCCTCTCCCCTAATTTTCACGTTTCTTCTGACCACTTCTCCTTTTCTCTACCACTACTACCTTTTCGTTCATTCTGAATCTGTTTCTCTTCTTTTCTCTCCTCTTTTTCACACTTTCCTCGCCCCTAATAGTTTCTTTTTTTCTCCCTTCTACTTCTTCTTTCGTCCTCTTTCCATTTTCCTCCATTTCACCCCTACTCCTACCTCATTTTCTCCTTCTTATTTATCATTTCCCGTCTCATGCTTTTCTCAACTCTATCATTTATTTCACTTCCACGCATCCCTCTTTACTATCTCTGTTACTTCCTTCATTTTGCACATCTCCCTATTTTATCCCTTCACCCTCTACTCTTTCATTTTTTTATTTTTGCCTTGTTTGTCCTTCATCATTCCCTTCTTCCCCTATCATCCCTCTCTCTTATTTCTACCTCTTCCATTCTTTTTTCCCCCTCCCCTGTCTCCCTTACTCTTCTCGTAATCAACCCCCAATCCTATCCATTCCCTTTTCTCTTTCCCACACACCCTCACACCTAGCATTCAAGGCCGATTGAATCCTTTCTCCATTTGTGTCGTGCGATCATTCCAGTCTCTTCCACTCCATTATCATCCTCTTTTCCGCATACTTCATTTCTATTCTTTTTGAGAGTTCTGTTGTATATTCCATTCTCGTCAGTCCTCTCGAGGGGGCATCACCACATCTATCCATAATCACATCTTCTCGTGACATTTTTTTCTTGGAGGATACTATGACCTCCGTCACTCACTACTTTCTATTCTCCCCAACAAACATTCGCTCTACCTTTTGCTTAAGAAAAGTAGATTGAACTATTCCCCCATCCCGTCTACTTTCTTTGAAAGGACACTACTTTCATAGTACCCTTCCAGAGAGGGGCAAATGTAGACACCGCAATTTCACATCTATCTTAAATCAATTAATTCCCCTTCCTCATTTCCCACAAAAATACACTTCGAATTAATCAAATATAATTTGATTAATTATCCATTTCAAAATCTAAAAAATAACCCAATCCTCACCACATGTCATTATTCTCCATGTTTTTCTACTATTGAATTAAAAATTCAAATTCAAATCCTTACCCACCCTTCGTGGTCCCCACTCACCTAAAATCCTCCACTTATGAATTAAAAATATAATTCAAATCCTCACCTATTCTTTGTGGCCCCCACTCACCTAATCTTGCCCACATTTTCAAACCACCCACTTAATCTTGCCCACATTTTCAAACCATGATTACTTAAATTACTCTAAGTTAATCACTCCCCTAGGCTATAAATACAACCTTACCCCTCCCTTTTAAACACAGAGACTAAGCTTGAATGCCATATCTAAGTTCTTGCATCCTTTGAGCAAAGAACATCCTTTTGCCTCATCGTAATGCCCAAATAGCCTCAAAATCCTTTTTCCCATCTGGTGCAAAGTAAGAGGATTGTTGTTGCAGGAAGGTTTTGCTCTGTCTTTAAGAAAAGCACCTACATATCACACAATCAAGGCTCAATCCAAGTTTCCTAGCCCATTCCGAGGTTTGCTACGGAATGCGAAGGAGGAGGTATGATTATTGTTGGTATTTTACTTCCATATTAGAAGTGTATTTTTCCTAGCTTACACTAAGAAGATCATCAAGGGGGTCAAAAGAGCTAGGTTTCCCAAACCGTTCGACATAGTAGCATTTTGGGTATTTAAGTACCTAACTTGCGATGGCCAATATAGAACTGTGGGAAGAGAGGTCCTTAAAATGTTGATATATCTTAGATATGGGGTTGCAAAACAAGAGTATATAGTAAACCTTCCTGGTTTCCTCTTTGACTCCATCTAGACAATGAATCAGAGGTATTCTTGGGGATTTGGGATGATTAGACACCATGGATTAGTCTATCTAGTATGTCAGCATCATTTTCTCTCACAGAAAAATGGAGAAGAAGGATGGGAAAAATTCCTTAATAAGTTCAGGCAAATCCATGATATTATCAAAAGGGGAATACCAACCCCTTTCTCCCCTAAAATTAACTTGGATATTGATCCCCCTGATGAGAAAACGAAGGAAATAAGTGGGGTTAAAGTGCCAAAGAGGAGGAGATCTGAAAAGATGATCAAAGCTACAAAAACTGCCATGTCTCAAAAGAAACTCCTTCCTCTGCAAAAATACCAGAAGAACTAGTACTTGTCTCTGAAAATGACAGTTCACCCAAGTTGGACCATGAAGTAAAAATTAGAAGAAGTTCAAGGAGAAAACCAACTTCAAGACATGTTGAAGCTTCTCAAAGAAAAAGAGTTCATAAGAAGTCTAGGAAAACTCCAGTGGATATTGAAGTACAAGAGGGTTTAGAGAAAAAAAATTCTGATATTTTGGGAAGCATGGCGATGTCTCCTCCTCTACCAAGTTATACTGAGGAATTTGAGAAATAAGATGAAAGATTTGAAGAGCAAGCTTTTCAGGAGATGAGTGAATCAACAATGTTGTCACGTGAGGAAGAGGAATTGGCATCTTGGAAACAAAAAGGGAATTCCCCTTTGGTGGAAGAGATGCTCATTCCCTAAGGAACTTTCAAAAAAAGAGGAGAAATAACAAGTTAAGCAGGCTCTATTTTTGTCTAGAGTAGAACTTATCATTAGGGAGAAGGATGAGGAATTAAACTTCCTTAAAAACCAATTGAAGCATAGGGAAATGTTCATTGAGCAACTGAAAACTTATCTCACAAACAATAATAAGAATTGACATTATTCAAACAATAAATAGTGGAAAAAAAGAATGTCAGTTGGCTAGTAAACAGAGTACTATAACAAAAATATCTTACATGGATCAAGTTTTACAAATTGAGCTAACTTACAGACCACTCAAGTAGTTATGGGATGATACCTACAAAAATTTTAATGAGTTCAAAATATCAAATCAAGAACTAAGAAGAAATATGAAAAAGGAGAAGAAGGCAAGGAAAGAGTGGGAAGAAAAGTTTTACAAAATGGAGGAAGACAAATTTAAATGTTTGGTAAAGATACAAATGGTCTATATAATGAGTGAAAGATTACTGACATGTAGGAGACCTTCTCCTGCATACAATGTTTTTCTGGAAGAGCAATTTATTTGCTGACAACTATCAAGGATTACATGTGACCTTCCACATAAAATAAAATATGAATTAGAGTTCATGACAACATATTCCTCAGCCAGTACAAAGAAGAAAAATTTCTCTTTAAACTCTATCTTTGCAACTTTATGTTGGAAAATAATATGGGCTTCATGATCAACCTGTATGTAGGGGAAAGCTAGCTGATTGCATTTATTTATGTACTCCAAAATTAGATATCTTGGAAAGAGAGGGATACTGAACACTTATTAAAGGTTAGTTCCTCTAGCCTCTACATGAGAGCTCGCTATGGAAAACCATCTGCCTTTGCTATACATTTCAGATCCCATGCCTTTGACAGTCGATTCAAGGCACATTATATTGTCAGCCTGCAGAAAAGTATTGATGCCTTCACCTCTTATGAGGATAAATTTTTTGAAGATATTTATGATGGATGCCTAAAGGGATGGGATTTTCTCATTGTTTCATTAAGAAGAAGAGAGGTTATATCTCCCACGAACTTAATAAAGGCCTCCTCTCCTTCTCATTCCCATGTCTCCATGGAAAAACAGAGAGCCTCGAGATCTCACTCACTTTGAGGAGTGGTAGAAAAAGATAGAGGAGGGATCAGGATACAACACTTCTGAACTGAAGCATTGGGATATTCAGTTTCAACCATTTGACCTTAGTAGTCAATTGGAATGTAGAATTCACAATTCCAGTTTTGAAGAATAGAGTTTGTAAGAGGACTTACAAACAAGTAAGTGTGGGGGAGATGATAAGGCCAAAATATGCCTCATCAATGTGAAATAAATGATCTCATTTTACTCTCCTTTTAATCAAGTTTGAATGCATTTTTTTGGCTTTTGTTTAATCTAGTATAAGTTAGGACGTAATTTTCCATCTTTTGTTTGATTTAGTTATAACGTCTAAAAATTCTGTAATTCCTAACAAAGTGTGTGGAAATTCAGTTTTTTGAATAAAACAAGTCACATTTGCCCAGATAAGCAAAGTATGTTACAACCAACACCTTTTTTAGGACATTGGCTTCAATGCGGCTTAGCTCTGAAATATTTAGGCTTAGTTCCATAACCTTTAGACTTAGTTCCAGAACTCCAACACTTAGTTCTGGAACTCCAACACTTAGTTCCGAAACTCCTGTGTTTTGCTCTGGAACTTTCACAGTTAGTTCTAGAATGTTTCCCTTTGGTTCCGGAACTTCTCCAAAAGTTCCGGAATCAATGGGAATCTGTTTATTTTGACAAAATTTGGTGATAGAGCAATTAATGGGCCCTCATATCAGGAACAAATCAACAAATTTCTGATTATTCACACTCTAGAAATACTTATGTGAGATCAAATAGTTATATGTGCAACAAGGTTTCTAAATTCCACATCTACTTTGAGCACTATTTTGTTTCACTAGAACCTATAGATGGATGGAAAAATATCAAGCACTTATGGTTGTAAATGCATCTTCGGATGATGAAAAATATATAAAGACATGAAGATATAAAAAAGAGACATATATGATATATAGATGATACAGATATACAGTAAATTTTTGTAAGATATAACATTTCAGTAATAAGATAGCCATTTCATTTTGAGAGTTTCATACTTTCTCAACTCTTGATTCAAGGTGGAGCAAGGGGCCACTCCTCCAAGAAACATGATCCTTATTTGATTGGTATTTATATTTTTAAGCAATTCGTTTAAATTTGTTAAGTCTTAATTTTGTAAGTGTTTTTGGTTCTTCAGTTGAAATCTGTTACGTAATTGTTCCTGCAAGTGTTGTAGATTAAGCTCTTATTTCTTTGCAAGCATTTTCAACAACATTTTTCAAACATGTGTTTATTTCTAAGCAGTGTGTTTAATTATGCAATGTACATTTATTTCTAGCAATTTGTTTCATTCTGCAAAGAGTGTTTATTTCCAACATTACGTTCAATTCTGAAGATTTATTTATTTCAACAATGTGTGTTTATTTCAGCAAGTTTCTTATAGTTTAGCTTTAATAAGGATTTGGGCCAAGAAATCTTAAAGAAACTTTAAAACCCCCCAGAAAATAAAAATAATAAATACCTACAAACAATTACTATATCACTAAGATTCTTCTTGTTGCATATAACTTCAGACACACCCCTGGTTTGAATATGACATCGACTAAGAGTTGATTAAATGAAGGGAATAACGACATCCATCAAGGAGGGTCAGATGGGTGTAGGGGTAGAGGCCTAAGATGATAGAGGTAGTCCAATTTACATGGGTTATGAGACAATTTAGATTAGTATACATGGTAGTTCGAGCACCTATTAGATACAGGTAGGACGAGGTGAAGAGGGACTCACCTAACCATGTGATGGCATACCCTTTAGCGAAGGAATGGGAGACATGGGATATTGATGATGATGATGTGGGAGTTGGAGAGGGATATGTGGAGTATTGGATGTAGCAGTGGGTGACCAAGCCAATGAGGAGGTAGCATAGGTAGGAGGAGAGGCGAATGTGCCTATAGGATGAGAGGCGACAATACCTGTGGGTGGGGAGGGTGGAGATGGAGGCATGGCTGCAGAGAGCCAAATTACAGGAAGATTTAGATGTTACTTACCAGTAGAGGGATATAACACATAAGGAGATAGTGGGGATGTGCAAAGAGAGGGACCTGACCATATAATAACAAGACAGGTATCGGCGACAACGAGAGGCCTATCAGGCTAGACATGGAGATCTAGGTACCACATCTGAGATGACACGGGGTGAGGCTTAGGGAGCCACACAAGGAGTTGGCCAGGTGGCTTTGCCTAATAAAATATCATTGGAGTAGTACCAGACACTAGGCAAAGAGGCATGATATTATGAGCGCATAGTTACCGTGAGGCTACCTGATGTGTCGTGTTATGCGACATACCTAGTCGGAGAGAGGAGATCAAGGTGATCAATGTGGAAGGTGTCATTGGGGAGTATGGATAGTATAGCATATTTGAGGGAGGATCACGGACCAGATGATGGACCAAAGGGTGGATAGGCCCCTGCACCAAGAGTACATGGTTCAATACTTAAAGTGTCTGATCTCATGTTCATCAAGTAGTGAACATTGTAAATAAATAGATTTTGAGATTGATTTTGATATATATATTTTAATATAGAGCCCAGTCGATGCCTATCACTAATGTACAAACACATTGATAATATATATATATATATATATATATATATATATATATATATATATATATATATATATATATATATATGATGGTTTTTTCATTCATGTGTTGTGTTGAGCAAATTAGATACATATGATGATTCATATGCTATGATGGATGTTGATATTTGATTTTTATTTTGGATGTGATGTGATGCATGTTGGTGATGTGATATATTGATTAGATGTAGATTAGATGTGATGGATTGGATATGATTAGATATAGATGTTTATGTATATATTTTATAGTAATTTAGATATTGATGTTAAATATGATGATGGTGTATGAATTTAGATGGATTTATGATAGGTGCGTTAGATATGATGGATGGGATGTAAATGTTAGATTAGATATAGATGATGTGATGTAGATATTTGATGTGATGTATAAATGAGATGCATATGTTTATTTGTAGATAGGAAATGATGTTTGATTAGATTGAGATTAGAATAGATGTGTTTGAAATGGATGTAGATGGTTTTGACATGATTAGACATAGATACCGTGATGGATTTAAATGAAAAATGATATGATGGTCGTGATAAGCATACTTCAGTTTGATTAGATTATAATGGATGTGATGTAGTTAGAGATGATTGATGAGAGGGTTTAGATTAGTTGCATATATTAATTGGATTGAACAAGATATAAAATGGTGCAATTTTGATGAGGTGTGATAAATAAGACTTGACCAGGATTGAGTGACCTTAATATAGAGATAGTACACTTCATCATAGTAAGATGTGCATGTAGGGAAAGATACTTTTATATTATATTAGGGATAAAACGTGAAAATGAACACGAGTGAAGCGATGCACCTTGCAGCCTATGGTATGTGATATACACACAACCAACAATATGTTAGTCACATTGTTAGATCACAAAGGCAAAGATGGAAGGCGGTGGCTTATACACCTATTGTAGACATGACAAAGGGTTTATATATAATTTGCATGGGGGAAGTAGGTTCTCCTTAGGTGGTTGTCTTCGATCTACGCCCCATCGCTAAGAAATATGGTGTAAATTGATTAATGCGGGAGTTGATCGATGTGGGAATATTTTCAAGGATGTTAGGTTTTGAATTTGTGTTTTTGCTTTTGATATTTTAGAAGGATGATCAATGTGGGAAGCCTTTGTTGCCATGATATATAGATAATAGCCATCCTTTAAGGGAGTGGTATACAATTAGGAATTTTTTTGCATTTGGGATTTTTGTTTTTTGCTATTTAGATGGTAGGATAAGATATGCATGATAGTGTGTCCTTCAAGGGATAAGTCTATTCTTTTGACATTATTTGTTTTACATGAACAACTGTCCTTTGAGGGAGTAATTTTTTTCTTAGATAACATAGCTTTTAAGATGAACATCCTAAATTTTATTACTTTAGGATAGAGCTAAGGATAGCCAAGTAGACCACTCGGGGAGAGGAAGATAAAATGTACAAGTGACACATGTGGACCCTTATTATGGTTCCAGTAGGTAAATAAGAGATTGATGGATGTAATGATTATGGGGTTCCTACCTAAAAGGAGGAGATTTTCCATGAGGAATATGAGATGAGTAGATCCGTGGTGCCCATATTCAAGGTCATAGATAAGATAATGGCGAAAGACCACATGATTCCAAATTATTGCAGTGAGATATGGAAAGGCTAATGATAGAAATGAGAGATCATAAAATGTGACTAAGGTTATGTTGGTATATGTGCTAACAGTAGAAAGGTTGTAAGTGCAAGGCATTGAGATTTTTTGTTTCTAGTTTACCATCTAGAGAAGCTAAGTGATAGGCTCCAGAACCATGCAAGTATGCATGATAATATATGTTCCATTTCAGTTGGGAGAAAACTTTCTACATTGGCTCCTTTCTAGAGTAGTGATGTTTTGATTTTCTTTAAGGACAAGGTCATCGATGTTGAAGTCACACTCTTTTAGATGTTTTTTTATAAGCACGTTTGATGTGATCTTGATAGACATGATGATGTTGAAGAGTGATTAAACAACACTCGTCTAGAAATTCAAGTTGGGCTAGATGCTCCTAACGATAGTCCTCTTCAGAGATGAAATCATGAAGAGAAATGCATAAGGATGGGATTTGGATTTTGAGAGGAAGAACATATTCAAAGCCGTAGACAATAGAGAAAGGAGTAGCACCCGTAGTTGTGTGGATGCTAGTCAGATAGGGCCCAAAGAGCAAAGGGGATATGAAGGTGCCAATTTTGACTAGTTTTATCAACAATTTTGGCAAGAATATTACAAAGAGTCTTGTTAGTGGCTTTGGCTTGGTTGTTAGCTCGAGGATAATAAAGATAAGAGAAGCTTAGCTTGATGTGGAAAGAGTTGCAAATATTCTTAAGATCTTTTTTCTTGAAGGAATTTCTGTTGTCCGTGATGATTTTATGAGGAACTATGAAGCAACAAATGATGTGATGATAGATGAAATTAACGATTTTTTTTAGCATTAGTGGATGCGAGTGGAATGGATTTCACCCACTTGGTGAAGTATTTAATAGTGATGATGATGGAATGATGACGTTGGGAGGAGTGCATGTTGATGAGACCCATGAGGTTGAGGCCCCATTGTGAGAAAGGCCAAATATCTTGACCCGACTGCAAGGCCTAGCTAGGGATACAAATGATATTGGAGTGTTGTTGGTGTTTGAGGCACTTTTTAACGTATTCAATAACATTCTTGATTGAGGGTGGGAAAATAATATCCCATCCGAAGAACGCGCTTGGTGACAACCAAACCGTTGAAATGTCCACCACAAATTTTGGTTGTGGAATTCTTGGATAGTGCGAATGGATTCATGGGATTTAAGGTAACGTGGTAAGATGCCGTCAAACCCACATTTGTAGAGGATGTCGTTAAGGATAACATAGTGGTATAGTGTGGGTGGAGAAATTACCTCCTACTATTTTTGGATAGGTCAGAGGGGATTTTGGATTGAGATAGATAGTCGAATATTTGAGGTGTACTAAATATCAAGTTAATTGGTAATCGATAAGATTGACACGAGGAAGCTCCCTGGTATCAGATGGTTAGATCTATATAGTGAATAACAACAGAGAGTTTGGATTCTTTAATTTTTCCATGGGATGAGGGGATGCAAGAGATGCCATCATGTCTACGAAATGATTAGATGAATGAGGGATAGATTGGATGGTGTATTGGTTGAAGGCTTCAAAAATAAAACTGGAAGATGTCCTTATATTTTTGAAGGACCTCATTTTTACACTGATAGAATCCCTTTATTTGATTGATAATAAACTAAGAATCCCCATAGATATCAAGAGTTTGAATGTCCGAGCATGATAGCAGTTTGAAGGCCCAAGACAAGGGCATCATACTCAACCATATTATTAGTACACACAAAGTTAAGATTGTAAGAGATGGGAATAGGAGTTTCCCAAGGAGGAATGATGATAACATCAACACCTCCCCTATGTCAACACTTAGATCCATCAAAGAAGAGTGTCATTTTTAGGGGAGAGTACACATGATCGATGGTATGGATAGATTCGTAGGAGGAATTGTTCATGAGGAAGTTGATTGTCAAGAAGAGGGGATTTAGTAAGTTGATTAGGGATATTGATTGATTTTTGGGAGATGAACTCTAGGTCAAACTTAGTCATGAGCATGAGCCATCGAGTGATTGTGATCATTGTGATAAATTTACAGAACACATGGGTTTCGAGGAGATTGAAGACTAGTAAGAACATAGGTTTTGTGGGTGAGGAGATTAGTGATGAAACTTGGAAGTGACAAAGAGAGAAAGTGCAACACATCTTTTCAGCTTTAGTGTAGCAGATTTCGTAATCGTGAAGAGTGCAACTGATATAATATATGGTTTTCCCTCTACCTTGATCATCATGGTGCGCCAACATGACTGTTGTCGCCAAATCACTGCACCCTCCGAATGGCCAGAATGCGAACAAGACATTTGGTGTTGATTGGGACACATGGGATCACCTTTCAAGCTATGGGACTTGGGCTCGAGGTGAACCTTTGAAGAAGGCCGACTTCCTCTTACTAAACTAAGCATTGTACTACTCCTAGTGTAATAAAACTAGCTATCTAGTCCTATGCTAACATTTTCATGGTGTTTTAGGGAAAGAGACTTGCAGAAATGAAACTATACTAGGGATGGTGATGCACCAAATAAAGGGCGTTGTCAGACTTAGGAAGGTTTAATTCGAAGAGGGTGTGTGCACCACATGTGAACTTCACCTACTACAACTTAGAGAGGGTACATAATACCACAGACTAAGAAACATGTGTTTCCTTTGTTAAACTTGATCAGACAAAGCAATATATCAATTTCCCAATGAAGAAAGATGAACTTAAGAAGGGTGAACAAACACCACAACTCAACTGCATGCAATAATCCACCACTTGATAAGCACAGAACTCCAAGAACTTGCAATAGAAATGTGAATTTGCATAGTGTACCTACAAGCATGAGAAAAGGAATAAGGAAGTATAGAAGGATGAAAGGACTAAGATTAGTCACAAAACACACACTATTATTACTTCAATAACGTGCACAATGCATCATACATTTAGAAGAGGCAATGGTTTCCATTAACAGTTTTGAAGAGGAGGCTTGACAGCTCTCTCAACACACAAGGACAACTTGCAGAAGAGAGCAGACTCTTCAAAAAATTCACTTGCCTAAGACGTCTAACTTTCCAACCTATCTGACCTGTTGGAACCCTTTGGAATGAGCCTCCAAATTTACATTTATAGAAGAATCTGTGAGAGAGAAGAGGAAAGGTCATAATTACATTCCTAAATTGAAGGTACATGATGGTTCATTTATTTAGTTGGTTGAACCAATTTGAGAAGCTTCCATCATGTGTCATTAATGTCTGGTTGACCTAGTCTTAAAAAATGTTATCAAATTTTATCACACTTGGAAAAATTAGATAATGAGGGCCTATTGGACCCTAGAACTGGAGGAATTATTTTGTTTTGAAACTCATGGTTCATTCATAACAATAAATTACCATTAAGGGGCTCACATTCATCTAATATTAGGCAAAAGACCAGAATTAGTGGTATAAAATGCTCAAGGAGTCTTAACACGTCTCCATAAGGCCTAGGTGCTAGAAGAAACTTTAAAAGGGTGGAAGGTCAAGACAAAATTGGAAGGCACCAAGTTGAGAAGAAAAGAGTAGACTTGAGCAAAAAATAGCTCATCGAGCTGCTCATTTGAACAGTTCGGCAAGCTCGTGGTACATTGAAGGATTTTTCCTAAAAAGAACTTTGTCTAGTTAGTTGAAATTAATGAATGGCATATTATGCTAAGTAACTCGGTGGTCCACTCAATACAATGATGTAAAGGAAATGGTTCAGGCCAAACGAGTTAGACAAGAGCCTTGAGACTGGTGAAAGGTGAGCTAAACATCAAGTCTAGTTGGAGGGTCATTTGGAGCGAGCATGCTAAAATCATTTAATTGATGTTTGAACCATGTGTAAGGTCATGGGATTGATGTCAAGTTGAATCCAAGATAAGAGACAGATCGATGATTTGAGCTAGTGGTGAAGCTCGAGCATATCAAATTGGCTTGAATGAATGCGAATTGTGCAGAGGAATTCAAGTCAAGATCGAGAAACATTGGAAATTATAACGAGCCGAGCTAAGAGATAACTCAGCCGGTGAAACACACTGGAGCCCAAAGACATATTGGCTCGATGAGTTGAGGTTGTGATTAGGGTGACTCGAGTGGGAGATGCTCGACGACGGAGTAACTTGTTGTCAACGAGTCAACACAGGGACTTCTTACAAATACGAGCACGAAGGACTAGCTCGCTAGTGCGGAATGAATGGACCAACTCAGATAGGTATAACTTAGTGAACACGTAGAGCTTGGGTCAGGTCACAAAGTTTGACGATTTCGAAAATGGAAGATAAAACGAAAGGAATTGATCCTGAGAAATAATGACTTTGAGAGAGCTGAGATCAAGTAACTCAAAGCTAGCACAACACGACAGGGTTTGTGGAAAACTCAGTGCCGAGGCGAGTTCGGTTGAAGAGCTCACTAAGTTGAGCATGAGGAAAGAGGATTTTCTAAGGGCCACGTCATGGGACAATGAAAATTACACTCATAGGAGCTCAGATGAGCTAAGTTTAAAAGCACAAAACTCAGTGGTACGACAAGGAGCCATGGATTGAGTTTAAGTGCAATGAAAGCAAAATATACTGGTCAGTAAATGAGAGGTTATGGGTTTTGATTGGACTCACCATATAATTTCGTCACAAATTTGTAAAAGAGATCAAGAAGCAAGCTCGCAAGAGGTCGACCACAAATGGAGATAGCTCGACTCAAGTTGGTGGGTGGACGGTGTGACTCAAAGTTTGAGTTAGTCTCATAAGGAATGTGCACGAGCTTATATGAGAATTCAACAGGGAAGTGAAGGATTCAATGCTTGTTAAAGGATAGATGTAAGGGGCTCATAGGTGAAATGATTTGTAGGATATAATTCAAGCGGGTGATTTGAGCATTCGAGCCAAGGGCATGGACTATCGAATGGCTCAAAGGTTAGATCTGCAGAGCATGCTGAGCTCAAAAGGAACTCGACCAAGATAATTTTGGACCCATGGGTCATCACAGTCGAGAACCGAGTTGAACTCAATGGCGAGGATGTTGTTACCGAGACAAACACATATGAGACATGAAAATTATGAGGATGAGGTCGCATAGAAAATGACTCGCAAGTGTCATCCCATCTCTCTAGAAGGAAGGAGCTCAACCATTGCGTTTGGGAAGTAACACGTGAAGCTTGGAAAATGAATGAATTGCTTGATGCAGTTTTGGTAGGTAATAGATCAGAGGAATCAAGCTCAGAAATGACCGAGCTGAGGTCATGACGAGGTTGGAATCATAAGAAGAATAAAATTTGAACCAAAACAATCTCAGAAAGTAGTGAAAGATTCGGCCAACGCAGCTAGGTAAAATTATTTCATTGCGCAGGGAGAGTTCAGAACGTCGAGCCAGGGCCACACCAAATTTGCGGGAAAATACAAGTTGTAGCCAAATTTGGGATGCAAAAGATGACATGCAATGAGATGGTGATTCCTCACACTAAGTGAAAAAGTGGAAATTAGTGGTCATCCAACCAAAATGACACATGGCCAAATGATGTTGAAATCCCGCACTCAAATCCTGCGCGTGGAAAATAAGGCAAGCATTGCCAAGGGAAATAGTGAGATGGAAAGTCTTTGTAATAATTTTGAGCATGGGAGAAGGTTTTGTTTACTTCCAAGAGCGGAATTGCAATGATGGTAATCCAAGTTGGCAATCATATGCTTAGAAAAATTAACAGAAGAGTCCGGGTCTATTGCCGTAACATTGGGCGAGTCACTAGGAATTTAAAACCACATTGGAGTGATTAACAATAACATACTCATGTAGAGGCCAAGTTATCAGTTGAATCGTCTGGTGCATGCGTAATGCCTCATAAGTAGAGCTCAGTCAATGATCGAGTTAATAAGAAAATCAGTAGGAGACCCAGTCGAGGCGTTGAGCCCTCAATGCAATGTAAGATGGAAATGAGAGATTAGCATGTTAGAGCAGTTTGGATAGTCTTGGTATTAATGAATAGCTCATTGCATTGAGTTTAGGGTGAATCCATAGAAATCATAAAATGGATTTAGTGCAAAGCTTCGCAGGACAACTTCGCAGACAAACTCAGTCCGAGCCAAGATAATACTCGTGTGAAGGTTTTGATGTGAGATAGAGAGGTCGAATAACCTTAGTAGCTAGGTAAACTCACAGTTTGGAAGAATTGCAAATATAACTTGATGGGATGAAACGATGCCGAGTCAGAGAATTTTTGAGTGCAGGCTAGCTTGAAATACTTAGTGCATAGCTCGAACGGGCCAAAAGGGTCATCCAACTTCATAATGGCGAGGAGTTGGTGGGAACGAGGTAGAATGTAACAAACGAAAAGCCTGAGATGGCCTTTATGATCCCGACAGATCATGTATGAGGGATTGGTGGTTCAGGGAAATCAACAGAGCTCAGCCAATTATGAATGGGCGAGCTACTTATTCGATGGGATTACGCGATGGCTGGCTGATTTGAGGTTAGCTTACATTGGTGTTGAGTTAGAATCATGTAACTCAAACATATGGTTGAGGATTCGACTAAGTGGATCTATCGGTGTGAGGCGATTCAAGTTGAAGGGCTCACTTGATTAAGCATGTCAAATAAGATCCGAGGTGGCTCTCTTAACTAATTAGGGGAGGCTTGCTTGATCTCTCCAACTCATGGAATGTCTTGTGCACTCGACGAAGAATACAGTGTGTGGCCAAGTATTTTCAATGTGCCCAAAGTATAGGACACTATTTGAGCTCGATATTGAATGAAGAATGACTCTATTGTGTGGACATGGTGATCCAATTTGTAGGGGATCGATATGGATTTGGCGGAATAGACGTCTCACTAGAGCATAGTCAGAAACTTGCAAGAAAAATGAAGCTTGACCGTAAGGCAATGCCAAGTAACTCAGCTCGATGCAAGATGTTATGACAAAGGGGGGCTCGGTGGTGATTTTGTGTGCTGAATATGGAGTCCGGATTTCAATACTAGTGAGAGCGCTCAATAGAAATGAGCTCGATGCAAAGGAGGAACAACTTGGTAGCTCGACCATTAATAAAATGGAAACTTGGGGCTCAAAACGAGTAGCTCGTGGAGTTAGGTCACACAACGGAGCATTAAGAGCTTGATTCAGTGAAATACAAAAGAGAATGAAGTTGAGATTGGTGAAACATTGAGCTCGTAGAACAAGGTGAGTGTACCCCGAGGTAAACCAACGCAATATGGAGGAGTTTGAGACCAACTCAGTGAGTTGGCTTGGCGAGCCAACCACCGAGTTGGTCTTTTTCGACCGTTTCACATGGAATCCCCCCCTTCAGTGCAAACAAGTCTTCGGGGGGTCCCACCATATCTTTAATTAATTTACTATTTTTATTTAAATATTTTAATAATAATATTTATTATTATTATTTAAATATTTCATTTAAATATTCTTTTAATTAATTAAAAATACTAGGTGAACTGGACATTAATGGCACATGATGGAAGCTTCTCAAATTGGTTCAACCAACTAAATAAATGAACCATCATGTACCTTCAATTTAGAAATATCCTTCTCACAGATTCTTCTATAATTATGCCCTTTCCTCTTCCTTCTCACAGATTCTTCTATAAATTTAAGTTGGAGGCTCATTCCAAAGGGTTCTAACAAGTCAAATAGGTTGGAAAGTTAGACGTCTTAGGCAAGTGCAATTTTTCGAGAGTCTTCTCTCTTCTGCAAGTTGTCCTCATGTGTTGAGAGAACTGTCAAGCCTCCTCTTCAAGACTGTAATGGAAACCATTGCCTCTTCTGAATGTATGATGCATTGTGCACATTATTGAAGTAATAAAATTGTGTGTTTTGTGACTAATCTCAGCCCTTTCATCCTTCTATACTTCCTTGTGCCTTTTCTCATGCTTGCAGGTACACTGTGCAAGTTCATAGTTCTATTACAGGTTATTGGAGTTATGTGCTTATCAAGTGATGGAGTCTTGCATGCAGTTGAGTTGTGGTGTCCATTCACCCTTCTTAAGTCCATCTTTCTTCACTAGGAAATTGATATATTGCTCTGTCTGATCAAGTTTAACAAAGGAAACACATGTTTCTTAGTCTGTGGTATTATGTACTCTCTCTAAGTCTTAGTAGGTGAAGTTGACATGTGGTGCAAACAACCTCTTCGAATTAACCCTTCATGAGTCTAGAAACACCCTTTATTTGGTGCATCACCATCCCTAGTATAGTTTCATTTCTACAAGTCCCTTTCCCTAAAACCCCATGAAAATGTTAGCATAGGACTAGATAGCTAGTTTTATTACACTAGGAGTAGTACAACACTTAGTTTAGCAAGAGGAAGTCAGCCTTCTCCAGAGGTTCACCTTGAGCCCAAGTCCCATATCTCGAGAGTTGATCCCATGTGTCCCAATCAAACCGAAGGTCATGTTCACATTTTGGCCATTCAGAGGGTGCAGTGATTTGGTGACAATAATGACACCTAGAATATGATCAGAAGTAGATATGTTGAGATAGAAATGATCCCCCTCGTGTGGAGGCGTGAGCATAGGTTGTGATAGAATATATTGTTTAAGTTCATCAAAGGCCTTATGACGATTGGCATCCCACTTGAAGTGAGTGTTTTTGCGAAGGAGATGATGAAAAGGTTGACAATGATTAGCAAGTGACGAGATGAAGCGGTGAACTGATTAAAGTCATCGTTGGAGACTACGAAGTTTATTAAGATTGGATGGATGAGGCATCTTAAGGATGGCTTTGATTTTAGCGGGCTCAACCTCAATACTGCTGATAGAAACAATGAAGCCAAGGAGTTTTCCTTTTAGAATCCCAAACACACACTTGGCAGGATTGAGATGAAGGAAGAAGCAAATGAGGTGCGCGAAGAGGATTTCAAGGATGGATAGGTGGTCATGTCGACATTTGGATTTACCCAAGAGGTCATCGACATAATGCTCTATGGTTTTATGGATGAGATCATGGAAGATATAGGTCATAGAATGCTGATAGGTGGCCCCGACATTTTTCAAACCGAAAGGGCATAACACCATAACATAAGGTTCCCCAAGGGGTGATGAAAGAGGTATTATGTTGGTCTTTTGGTGTGATAAGGATATGATTGTAACCAGAGAAACCATCCATAAGAGAAAACATGTCATGGATGGCTATTAAGTTGACTAGCTGATCAATGTTAGGAAGAGGAAAGTCATCTTTAGGGAAATTGATATTTAAATCTGGAAAGTTAGTACAAATGTGAAGCTTTCTAGAGGATTTAGAAACATGTATGATGTTGGGAACCCATTGTGGATAGCTGATGGGTTAGATGAAGTTTGAAGAAACAAGACAATTTAATTCTTCTTTGACGAGAAGGGATACACGAGGGTGTATGTGAAATAACTTTTGCTTGACCGACTTTGCGTTAGGGATGGTGACGATGTTATGGTGAAGATGTTAGGATTGAGGCTTGACTTATTAACATATGACTAGGTAAAGGCCTGACTATCCTTGGATAAGAAAGAGGTGAAGGCCTTGAGTTCTTGTGGATCAAGAGATTGGCCAAATTTAAGGATGTAAGTTTCTTATGAATTCCCTACATTGATGTCAATGGTGGATTTGTTGAGAAGGGTGGATGTATCAGGAGGTAAGGCCGTATGAATATGAGAATCTTTTTCCCCTATGTAGCAGAGAATGGATTCATCATAGTTACATTGGAGAATGTCTATGATAGGGGATTCCTCTTCTATCATCTTAGGGAATTTAAGAGGAAGGGGCCTAGTTTCACCCTCAGCCTGATAGGTGACCAGTCCCAAAGTGATTATGGAGATTAAAAAAAAAGTCTGGAGGAAGGGACACCTCATCCACATCCATGGGGTGGTTAGATGTGGAAGGAGATGATGGTTCAATGTTGATGGGGGGTTAGAAGAAGTGTGTGAAGAAGAAGTGGTGGGGTGTTCTTTGAATCCCAACCTGAACTTATCATGGGGGTTTGCGGGATTAGTCGAAGACAAGATTATGCATGCCTTTCTCGTTGATTAACTAAAATATATATTTATTAAGTTAATCTTGATTAACTAAAATGTGGATTTATTAAGTTAATATAAACTAGGAACAACAATAAATAACAGTAAATAAAAGTAGTAAATAAATATGGAAAGCGACGCAAACAACTAGGCTAATGAAAATAGAAACCCTACTGTGTAAAAAGAGTAAGGAAATGACTTAGTTGATTCATAGGCTGATATAAACTGTGTCATAAAATAAACTGAATATCCTGGAAGTAGGAACGAACATGCAAAGGTCCCGAAAAGGACATATCTAAGTTATTTAACTGGAATGAGGCACCTGATAGAGGATCAGGGTACTTGTGAGCACCCTAGTCTGAGTTTTGAGCGCCATGGTCTGTGTAGGAGGTCCAAAAACCAGATTTGTAGGGTCAGAAGATGATGCAAAACCCTCTTTGTCCATCACGTGTAATTCGCTACTCTATGCCGAATGTCGTTGATGATCAACAATGAAGAATAGACTTGCAAAACCCCAAAACAAGCATCAAACCCTAAAAAACAAAAATGCAAATGATGGGTTTAGACTGTCCTCAACATCCATAATGGTGAACTTACTAATTGAGTTTTGTACTACATTTTAGACCTAAATGTAGTTATGAGTTTGTGTGAATCATGCCCTAGGTGTTGTTGTTCTAGTCGCACTTTGTGAAGTAGTGAGCTATAACTATGTGTTGAAAATGTAATAAGTGGTGGATGGAATAGAATAAACTTCTCTCCTATGCTTGTGTGATGTAGATGAACCAACCTTGTCCCTTGTGATGAAGTTAGATGGATGAAAATGAGCTCTAGATGCCTTGGATGAATGCAACTCTATGTGGATGATAGTAGTGACTAGTGCTTAGTCCCTCATTATGGTTTCATAACTTTGTATTTATATGGTTCTCTTGTTCTAATTTCATAATTAACCCCAAAGAGGCTGACCGCCAAAAATATAGAATGTTCAAACGACTAGAAAATGCCCAAAAAGTGGTGGGAAAGTGTAAAAAGGATCAGGGTGCCTGTGGGCGCCTCAGTACTGGCCCGGGCACCCCAGTCAAGGCTAAAATGATGCAAAATGACAAAAATAGACTAGGAATGTATGTGCGGGAGGTCATAAATGATGATGGAAAGCAATGTAAAATGACCAAAATATGGGGGTTAATTAGTACTTTCTTCACTCAAAAACCATATGAATAGTGGTATGAAACCGAGAATAAATAATACCCAAAGTGTGTGATTTAGTGTCTACACTCGTAACACCCAAGTCCAAATCCCTTCTAAACAAGATGATGGGGATACGTATAGGTGAAAGATTTGTTATGGAAGAAGTCGAAGTCATTGGTATATGGCTTGGTGTGAGGTTGGTCATTGGTGTGAGAAGAAGGGCGATCAATGCCACCATAGACAATATTAGTTTTCAGATGAGGTGGACCAAATGAAATGATATCCCCAACATTATGTTGATACATATGATATTTAATGAGTCTAACAAGTCAATTGAGTGAGGGAAGATAATTGAGAGTGAGGAGTTGATGCTCCCCCAGGGAGAGACGTTGCATCACATTATCGAGAGATTCATCATTAGGTGATTTAGATTTATGTACGGAAGAACTAGTGGATTCTTCAACGGATGGTTATTGCTTAGGGATGGGCACACCATTTGGCCGATAGGTCATATGACATGCCTTGAATGGAGGAAGGTCAAAGGGAGTGTATGGATTTTCCCTTAATGCTCATACTTAATACAACGATGAAGAGTAGATGGGATGTAATGCATGACACAAATCCATGGGCATCCAAGCAAGATGTTATATTGAAATTCCTCCTCAATAATGTAGAAGATTTCATGGAGGATTTTTTCACCGACGCGAAAAGGGAGGATAACTATTCTCAAGGCAGTGAAAGCAACGTCATTGAAGCCTCGGAGGACCACGGGTGATTGGGCGATAATGGTATCGAGAATCTTAAGTTGGTCGAAAGTATGGAATGAAATGATATTGATGTTGACACCATTTTCAATCATAGATTGTCAGATGAAGGTGTCATTGATGTGAATAATGATGAAAAAAGGGAGATCATAATCTTTCGGTGGGACATTGGGAATCTCAGAATCGTCGAAGGAGATGGCAAAAAAAGTTGTAAGAGCTTCAACAAGGGCCACAACAAGTTGGGACTCATCAAATGAGACTGGGATATGCTACAAGGCCTTGATGAGAGCTTGACAATGATTAGGAGAGTTTTATATGAGCTCGTAGAGAGATATTTTAATGAGAGCTTGATGTAGTTGTTTTACGATGCCTTGTTCAACGGTGGCAGGATTTTGGGTTTGCGGTGTGGATAGGATGGACACCTTGGCATTATATGAAGAAGGGGATGGAGTGGGTTCATTAGAAGGAGCGGTGATGACAATTTTTTGTTTGGATTGGGTAGATGGTTGGGACTCGTGAGGGAAAGAACGAGTGGTGATATGAACAACATCTATATAAAGAGGAGGTCCATCCTTAGGAGAGGTAGAAGTCGGTGGTGGTATGCCGACAAAAGATGTGGATGAGGAAGTAGATTTAGAGGTTTTAGAGGTTATAGAATTGATTGGAAGATTGAACTTGGATGTGAATGGGATGGTAGATGGGAGAGTGTGGTCTTATTTGATGAGAATATCATCCTCTTCTATGAGATTATCGATGAGGGTTCAGAGGGCCCTACAATGCTTTGTGTCATGTCTAGGGACACGATGGTAGGCACATATGGTGTTGAAATTAATCCAAATGGGTTTAGGCCCACGCGGGTCAAAGGGATTGATAGGGGGAAGGGTGATTGTAGATGCTTGGGTGATACATTGAAGGATTTCAATATAAGATCCGATGGGGGTTTATGAAGATGAAGTCTTATGGACTTTGGGTGGATTTGGTTTGGGGGAGGATGATGAAGGCAAGAGAGGTGCCTTACGCTTGTCATGCTTTGTAGGGGCCTTGGATTCAGATTTCACTTTGCATGTTTTTGATTCAGAATTAGGAGGAGGGATGGATGATTTCGATTCAAATTTGGAAGAAGGAATAGATTATTTAGATGCAAATTTAGGAGGGATAGATGATTTGGATTGAGATTTGGTCGTGAATGGTGTTTTGGATAAAGGCATGGTCCCAAAATATAAGGTGGAGGCCCTAAGATAGATGTTTGGATGTTGGATGGCTTGGATTGACAAGGCTTCAAGGTAAGAAGATCTAATTTCTTATGGGGGTGAGTGAGGGATTTTGGATGGGAGTGTCAATGTTCTTAGGTTTTTATTACGAGGTTTTACCCTTGGCGGGGATTACGATGATTTCAAGGATGGAGTTATCTTTTGAGGTGGGTATGGATGATGCGGATATAGATGGCGTAACGATTGGGGATGAAGATGGTTTTTGGATAGCATGTTTGATAGGATGAGAAGAGATTGCGGGTTACGTAATAGCTAGAGGTGTTGGCATAAAAGTGGTTAAATTTGTAGAAGGTGAGGATGGGATAGGGACACTACATGTGGTAGAGTCGATGGGAGATGTTTTTTTTGTAGAGATAAGAGATTGCACAGATTCAGATGTTGATATAAGTATAGGTATGGATACATATAGAGTTTTTGAGATAAAGGTAGATGTGATGGATGCGGGTATAGTGGATGTAGATGTGGATGTGAAAGTAGGAATGGATGTTGAGATAGATTTGGAAGTGGGTATGGGGGTGTGGTAGGTGTAGGTGTAATAGATGTGAGAGAAATAGATATGGATGTAGTAGATTTGGGTACAATAAATGGGGGTACAATAGGTATGGGAGTAATAGATGTGGACGTTGTAGATGCAAGAGTAGTAGATGTGGGTAAAATAGATGTGAATGTAGTGGATGAGGGTGGTGGTGGGGAAGCTTGATTCAAAGTATTGATTGTGTAGGCATAAGGTTCCTAGGATGTAGGGGGTAGCTTGGTTATTTGGTGGATGATTAGGGAAGGGTTACTTGAAGACATCTAGTGGTTGGTTAGGAGGGGCATTAAGATTGTCTACTTGAAGGTCCCCTGGATTGATGAGTTGTTGTACTAGGTCCTTGAAGGTATGACATTTTTAATATCATGGTCGTGAACTTGATGATGTTTGCAATAGTGGTTGTCGTGATACAATGTGGGTTTGGGACATGAATCATCAATGGGTTGGATAGGGGGAAGTTGAATAAGGTTGAAAGCCATAATTTTGTCAAAGATGGAACTATAAGATTCTCCGAGGGGGAGTATAGTTAGGAGTTGGGCTAGGAGATCTCTGTGGAGGCTCAACATGAGATATGGATGCGGAAGAGGATTTAACAACAATGACACTTGCCACATTTTTGGACTTTTCGTTATGAGGGAAGGATGATTTGGTGAATTCAGATTAGGGCTTGTTAGAGTGAAGATTGACCTGGCCTTGCTCAAGGACTTGTAGTTCCAGTTTGTGAGCCATGGTGAAAGCTTCCTCAAAGTTATGAAAATATTAGATTTGAAGAGTAAATGAGATATGTTTTACACATGATTGATAGAATATTTCAATGGGATCAGTTTGGAGAAGAGGAAAAGACAATTGATTGATGATACCACACCACCTAGTGATGAAATATGTGATTGATTAATCATCAAATAGTTTGATGGCATAGAGATCGGTAATGGTGATCTTGTGCGCGATATTATGGAGAAGTGTTATAAGAAGAGATGCACAAGTTAGGTGAAGAAAAGAGAATTTTGAGGAATGTCATTGTACCAGTCCAAAGCGGGCCCTACCAACGACACAGGCAAAGTACAAAGCATGAGATATTGGTCATGGGTGATGAGATAACATGCGTGCCTAAAGACATGAAGGTGTTGTTGAGGGTCCTCCTTATTATTGAATTTTGAAAATTTAGGGAGTTCCCAATGGGCATGATATGGTTTGACAGGGACAAGGATTGATGGGCTCATTGAAAAATCATTCATAAGTGAAGAATATTTTAGGACCAAAGGTGGTAGCTTCCAAGTTTGTCAACCTACTTAGCAAAGATTACACGGGGTCATTGGAGGTATGGGGATGAGAAGCTGATGGATGAGGTCGTGGATTATAAGAAGCGAATGGGTTGGATTGTGTATAGGATTGATATTGTTGGGGATAAGTAGGAGTTTGTGGGGGTGGTTGATAAGGAGGAAGATGGTTAAAGGGATGTAATTAAATAGGTTGTGAGATAAGATGTTGAGGAGGGATGTAAATAGGTGGTAAAGATTGAGGAGGTTTTTGTTAGATGATAGGGGGATTAGATTGGGGATGTGTTGGATGAGGTGGTTAAGATGTTTGGATGGGGGTGATTAGGAAACATGTGTTGGAAGGTGCTTTGAAGTGGGGGTTGGCTGGTTTGGATTGACTCTGAAGAGTGTGGTTGTGAGGTAATATCATTAGCATGGACTTGGGATGCGAAGATAGGCACCGAGCTTTGAATGTGTTGCTCAGGTGGTGGAGGAAGTAAGTTGGATTCCTCGAGATTTTGAATAGGGGCATTGATGACAACATTATATGAGGATGGGATGAGGAGATAAGATGTAGGTATGGTGTTAATGCGAATTAGATATAGTGGAATAGGAACTACCAATTGAGTGGATTGATGAGTTTGGGGGATCACAGTAGAAGACTCATGAGAGCCATATTCATGTTGGGCTATGGCAAGCTTGTTCATGGCTCTAGGGAAGAATACAAGTTGAGAAGCAAGGATTTGGGTGGATTTAGGATGAGATTGATAAGCATACAATTGTTGAAGGGGAGGTCCATCGATGGGAAGATTGGTGGATTTATGGACAAGATAGTCATGAAGAGAAACGATATTAGCATTAAGGAGATCCTGAAACTCCAAACACCCACAAGGGATAGTGGGAGGCCCAAAGGTCTCTAAAGAAGCAACAGAGTGTAGTTGGTCTAGAGGGGATAAAATGATGGTAGATGAAAGGATTGGTTTCAACATGGGGATTTGTTTGAAACTTAGGGGGCTTGTTAGAAGGTATTGTAGAAATTATGGGTTAGGGAACCAAAGAGGAAGTGATCAAAGGAGTGGAAGAAACAATGGCAAGAGCGTATGTTTGCTGAGAAATATTGTTGGAGATGGGGATGTTGTTGGGTGAGGTTGCGTGTTCCAATTTTTTGGTTTGATAACAAGTGAGAATGGACATGAAACAAACAACAAGAGCTTATGTTGGCTACTAATATGATAAGTAAATCAAGTGGCAAAGTGTTAATCATCTTGTTTATTTAGAACAATGTGAAGAAGAAAAGGAAAGGCTCAAAGGGAACCTAAGAAATGGCCATTTTAAGGATGGTTTCAGGTTTGTTTAGGTTGAAATATTCGATATAACCGAAGGTACTTGAGGCAAAAATCTATGATGAATATCGATACATGGCTTGGTATTGGGGCTTACCCCCGCACTTTATGCACAACAGCTATAAGGGTGTCGAACACTTAGCCGATATATCGATAGTCAAAAAAATTGTAACGCAGTCAGAACACCACGACAACTTCCTTAATGTGTGATGAAATCCCAATAATTCCACCTGGTGGGAGATTTATTGGATGTGTTAAATAAATTTTGAGTTTGGATGTGTGTGAAATAAGTGTGAATGCAAAAGATTACCTCCTAGTTATACTATATTATCAAGCAAACATGAAAAGGTTCTTTTTAAATCCCAAAACAAAATGTGAAATTCAATGAGATCACACAAACAAGGGAGGGAGAGAAATGCAAAAAGAGAAAATCAAGAAAAAATGAGGAATACCTGGATAATGCTATTTTCCTTTTTTAAAAATCTTACGGACATGCGTTGTTGATCCAAGGAAGCAAAATCCGCAAAGCATGCAAGCAAATAAGCATTACCTGTAACATTAGTAGAAAGATGAAAATAGAAAGGAAATGAAATAACAAAATAAAGAAAGGACTCACGAAAGAATTAGGGTGGGTCCCACCAGGCGTGCTAGAATGTTTAACGAGATTTCCCACTCCTGTTACAAGTTAATGAAAAGGTTACAAGAAACCAAGAAACTCATAAACTGTGGGAGGGTTTAAGGCTACCTCATGATATGCAATAAAGATGATGATGGAGATACATGTGCAAAAGATCCTCTTCGCAGCGAGCTCGATAACCTACATAACAAAGAGAAGATAAACAAGTAAATGATTACTATATAAGATGGTGGGTTTCTTGACTGGGTCAGTCCCGAGAGGTGATAACTTCTTAAGGATGGATGTCAACCCACTTTGATAAAATATAGATAAAAGATGTTGGATAAATATGATACAAATGAAAAAGTGAAACTTAGATATGAGATATGCTAGAGATGCTACGTCAAAGATTTGATAATGTAGATGATAATAAAAAAAATCAAACTTGGTCGGGTCAATGGTGACCGACGACTGACTGGTATAGTCGACAACGACTGGGGACCAAAAAGTAGGATGTGGGATGTCAAGTAGGTGGATGGCAGAAACAAAGGGTCCTGAATGATAAGGGAGCTTTAGGATAAATGATGGATGACGAAGGAGACATAAAATAGGGGTAATGTAGATCAGGTCGATGACAACTAGGTTGGGGTCAATGATGACTGGTCGTGGATCTAGTGCTTGATGGGAAAAAAATTTTGAAGAAGGATCAGTGATGGAAAATGCAACAACAGAGCTCTGAGGCAACCAAAAAACCTGTAACAAAGGGAAAATGAAATAATGGAAGGACTCCACACAAGCTCTGCATCTTCAACTCTCCATGATTGACATGCAAAGGTTTTAAAGTAGATTCAAGTTGAAGATTGTTGATCATGAGAAGAGGGAGGAAAGCAGACCAAGCTTGCAGGTTAGTAGAACACTCGAAAATTTCATCCTGAGGAGAGGATAGGTAGATGCCATGTTCATAGGGTTGATGGTGACACCCGAATGGGTCGTTGGTGATTGCATGTCTATTTCGGTGGTGGACATGATGTTTATCTCGATAAGGGGGCCTTAAAATGGCTAAATTTAGGGGTTTATCCGTTTTAGGCGAGTTAATGGTTGCATAAGGAGAATAAATGGTAGTGGGAGGATAAGAGGGAATTGAATGAGGGGAGGTGGAATCCTAAGGACAATAAATGGGGGTGTTTATGGGTGGAAATCCTAGGAAAATGGATAGGTTTTAGGGGTAATTAAGTATGATTAAGGGTAAATTAGAGGGATAAAACAATGGTAAGGTTAAGATGATATTAAAATGGGAAAATGGAAATTAGGTGAATAAATGGGATATTAGGAGGGAAAAGAGGATTAAAGGAAAATGAGGTGTAGGAAGGAAATATAAATTTAAATAGGAAGAGAGATATGAATGTGCGAGATGATGATGAAGGGGAGAAAATGCGAGATGGGGGGAAACGTACTAAAAATTGGTGTCTACAACATGGATATCCCTGGCTCTGCTCCTTCACCGCTCCAAGGACCTTGTGTTCACCAATTAGAGGGAGTTTGTTTGTTGTAGGGGTGAAAAGTAATTACTCTTAATTGTATCATTAAAGTTATGTTTTGGAAGATAGATTGCACATTCTTCGTGGTTGACTGTTGAATGTGCCTTACCATTGTGAGTTCCTAATGAAAAACATATTAAATGTCATCCGACCAAAAAATTTAACACTTTTAAAACATATACTAAAAATAATAGCAAATCCCCCTTTTCCATTTTTTCTTCCGAAATATTCCATTTTGGTCAGTCATGTGCGACCGGTTCATAGTACCATACAACTTATGGACAAGTTATTGACATTGATTGAGTGACACCTCCATATGGCTTAAAATTAATGCAATACACCACCGTTAATAAGGTCTAACAAATATTCCGCCACTCAATACGAATGTTTATGAGGGGGAACCTTATTTGCATTCTTTATATCTAAAGAGAAACCATAATCATATATGAGCTTGAAATCGAAAACATAATGAACCCTCTATGCAAAGAATTTAAATTTTTTAACATATGTTGTCTTCGAGATTGAATGTATCCCCTTTCTTCATCGAATATTTGACAAAATATGCACAAATTACATATTTTCCTTCTCACAAAAAAAATTTGCTTCCTCGTAAATGGTTCCACCAAACATTATCCTCTCTTAATTGCCTCGCCTCCCTCTAACACCCCTCTTCTTTCCTTTTATGTTTTTGTCCCTTAAAATCAACCTCGTCTTACACTACCCCTTCAACATTCACATCACACATTTCACATGTGATTGCTAGTTTTTAGAAAATAAAAATAAATTGACAACCTTAAACATAGATAAAGTAAAAAATACTTGAGAAATATGACTTTAAAAGAATGCAGATTAATTTAGAATTATGTAGATAAACATAAAAAACATGCAATGTAAAACAAGTCCAACCAGGTAGGAAAAGGAAAACTATATGATGGAAAAGTAACATGTGAGCGTGGGAATCTACAAGTACCTCTTCCTTGTACCCGACCTCTCGAGATCATATCAAGACAGATGGTGAATGTTGATTGTGGATAGATACAAACAAGCTAATCGGGTAATCGTAAATCCTCAATACGTAATATTGGAATATGCGAATCTAAGGCAAAGAAGGCCCTCCTAACTTGAATTTGTGTAATGGTTCTTTTGGATATAATAGCTTTTCAGAGGCTCTAATCAATGTCGAGCTCCACTAAGATCCTATTTCTTGGTTGTTGGATATGTGGGAAGTGACCTGTGGGAGCTTCGTATATATCTCCAGATAAGGTCATGAAAATGGTGATAGGAGGTTTAGTGGATTTTGTAGTGAACTATGGGTGGTTTTATGGTCTAGCCCAGAAAATATTAGATTGATTAGATTCTATGTTTAATACCGAGAACTATATTATAATATCCGACAGGAGTGGTGAGGATCTAAATACCAGCGTTCGTAAGCCGGGTGTCCAATACTTGACTGGTTTGTTGGCCCATTGGGTTGTGGGACTTGGGGATCACAATCTGTGAGTTCATGGTTATTGTGGACCTATTATGGTCATGTGAAGAATCAATCCCTTCTCCCAACTATGCTAGTAATTATATGCCTTTTCAGCCTCTACGTTTAGAACTAGAAGTTGTATGATTTTCTCGGAGTACCTAACAGGTGTTCTGGCAACTTGAATACGTAAGCTAGCGTCTATGTCAACGAGGAGGTCTCCCGCATTAGGATGTGGAACCAAAGGATCACAACCAAATGTTTACTCTCGTTCAAATCCTTGCTACAGTCATTCAGGGTGTTTTATCAAGGCAATCTATAGTTTAGATGGTTTGACCAAGAATGTGTAAGATTTGTCGTCTTTGATATTTAATCCTCTTAGTTGCCTCGCTAATTGCTTATAAGTTTGTTTTTGCTCGAAAGACCTGTATCTTAAGGTCCTGATCTATATCAGCTAAGGTCGTGGTGTAGATTTGGTTGAGGCATTATGGGTTCAAATATATATTCTCTAGGCTCTCTAGGTCCTTGTGTGATTGTTATACAAAATGATTTCAACTTTTTAACTAACATTTAATAAACTGATTATAAAAGAGGAATTTACACTATGTAAGTGTCCTTATATTTTTATATTTTTCAATGATGTATTTCAATGGATTTTGAAGAGTAGCTACTCTAGTATATGTATAACAATGGATAACTAATCTAGATAACAGAATAAAAACAAGCAACGTAGCCTGATATGCCTATTTGCCTGTGTAATTGTGATTTTATCCTAAATATCTAAGCAGCTATATTATATTGAATTGAAAAGACTCTCGATCTTACCTCAGAAGTGAGCAATGAATCACAGTTTTCTCAAAAAACTATCAATCCCCATAGCTTCCTCTAGTGATATTGAGAGTAGAACTTTTTGACTAAAACAAAATGATTTACTACTCTATTTGATATGTTGTAACTAGAAATTTGATAGCTCAAACCCGGTGTTTACAGAACAATGGTAAATCCAGTTTGTGTTTGATTTCATCCCCTCAATGTGATCTCCTCGTTCCTTCGTGTCCCTCGTGAATCTAGAAAGTGTGTATATCATAGTATCAATAAAAGATAGCAATTGAACAATGGCAACTTTGGATATAGGACCAAATATAATATGAGTAGGAGAGGGATATCACAAGTGAACAGAGCTTGAATATGCAATTCCTTGCGGGATTTATTGTGGGAATACAACACAAGTGTACTGAGAGTTTCAGAGACTATCCTTGTGACAAAACAAAATCTGTAACTTTAATGGATTCTAGTCTAGAAACAAAGCTATTCTATGCTAAACTGATTGTATGCAAGTAACAATGGAACAAGACTGAAACAAGAAGATTATATGACCTCTAAAATACCAACAATGGAAGCAAAACATGAAACTAACAGAATTCTAAGCAAGGAAATTGAAAAGACTGAATAAGAGAATTGAGAAGATGAGGGGCCATTTGCTTGAAAACAAGCTGGTTATTTATAACCAATGCATTTACCAGAGGGTAACTCCCATTTGATCTCTTTTACTATAAACAAAGGAAAAACACTATTCCCATGGAGGAAAAAACATTAATGCATGCCAAAGTGGTTGAAGAAAGCGTGTAAATTTGAAGATTTACGTTTGACGTGATCGTCGAAAGGATCTGGAAAATGCGTACAGGACCTGCACCCTATGCAGGGCTGTGGTTACGGGACTGCCGCCCTGTCCTGGGCGGTGGTCTGTCGACACTAAAATTTTCCTCCATAATTTCTATTTCATTAATGTATGTATTAGGAATAGGATGTTGTTAAGTATAATTAGTAGTAGCATCTGATAGAAGATAACGGCGCCGTCAGTACAGTGTCGCCAATAATGTGGAGTACGGTAACAGTCAAAGTACAATAGGAATGTTGTAAAAAGTATACCATCCCAACCATGGTGAAATTATATACATGTTCAAAAAAAATTATTTGATTTCAATATTTTTTGATGAAGTTATGGCGGGCAAACGGAAAGTGCTCTGTTTTCTTTATGTTTTCATACCACTTTCATGGAAAAAATCATAAAAAATAAAATATTACTCAAAAAAATAAAAAATAAAATCCATCTCAAGATAGATAGTGGCATCTAACTTCTCACCAAAGGAGAAAAACATATATCAATTTTTGGTCATCCAAATCGTGGGCAAACGGACTATAATTTTATAGGTGTTTTAAAAAAAAAATACCAAGTCATTGAATTTTGAGTGTTTAATATAGTTAGTATTGTTCATTTTTAAAAAAAATTAGTATTTTAGAAACTAGATTTTGGATACTACGATTCATATTAATATAAGTTTTTATAATTTTGAGTGTATGTATTGCTAATAATCCCTACAAGTTGATATTATGTTGTTATTTACAATATGATGTCCACTTATGACCCCCTTTTTGTCCCCCAACTTGCTGCACTTACCCTAAAGTGGTTGAAAAAAGCGTGTAAATTTGAAGATTTACGTTTGATGCGATCGTTGGAAGAATCTGGAAAACATGAACAAAACAGTCGTCCTGTGTAGGGCGGCGGTTATGGGACCACTGCCCTGTCTTGGCCGGCGGTCACGGGACCACCGCCCAGGCAGGGCAGTGGTTCCGTCATTGAAGAAAAAATGCAAGAAAATGGGGGAAAAGGGGAAAACAAGGCACACGGAGGCTGAGTGGGGCATGCGGGGTACAAGCGTATACATGGCGAGCCTTTCTAGATTCTAAACACCCTGCAAGGAGACCTGTATCATCATTGGGGCATGTGTAACATCATTCTGGTGGTGCAGTATCCTACAATTTCAGGTACGTACATATTGCCCCCTCGGAGAAGTTTTTTAGCCATGAAGAGGCGTAAAACGGTGGATCCGAGTATAGTGGTCCTGAAATGGGGAGTTAGGAGCTATACCTAACATGCCCGTGTGCTAGAAAGTCACCATCCAAGATCCCGCTACCTATAAACAAAATGAAAAGGGGACTCAAGTGTAGATAGATAAAACAATTTGAGAAATAAGACTGAATTGACATGAAAAGAGGACTTACCATCTACGTGGGGTTTTTAGAACTTACCTCCATCGGCGCTCCGACCCTGTGAAAGACATTCGAAATCAAAGTAAGAGGGTTATTTATATAAAACAAAGTCATTTTACTATTCATTTGTGTGGATTGATTTGATAGATTTTTGAGCTCTGGGACCCACGGTGACGGTTTTTGACGAGAGTATAGTCAAAATGTTCGTGGTGAGATAACGATCATGCCTCCGAGAGTGGAACATTGACCCGCAAAGTCTCAGGTTAGTTTTTCTCGATTTATCATTTTTAAACCTAAAATGTGGAAATGATGAAATCTTTTACTCGGGGGGATCATTTTTGAAAATATTAGTTTTAAATGTGTCTTTAGGGGGGGCACCCATAGGGTAGGTTTATTTTTTTGGTTTAAAGAGTGTTTTTGCTTGTTTTTAAGCATTTTTTAAGGCTTACGGCCCATTTGGTTTTGCGGGACAGGACTGCCGCCCTGTGCAGGGCGGTGGTTATAGGACCACCGCCTTAGAAGGTGGTGGTTACAGAACCGCTGCCTTGCACAGGGCAGCGGTCCACGACAGAGGACAAAACAATACAAAATTTTAACTTGTTTTAGCATGTTATAGAATTTTTACGTGTTTTACTTAGTTTTTTCAACTAGATCTCAGTACTAACTTACTCCTTTTTGTGTTTTTGGGTGTATGCAGAAGAAGGAGGAGTATATCAGATGGAGCCGAGAGAGGGAGTGTGACTGGCTCTCGACAGTGTTGGAGGCACTCTCCTAGGTAAAGCGGGATACTCTCAAGAGGGCTGGTATATGAAGGATTGCACAGGTTCCTCATGTTGCACCCGCCAGTCACATATTGTGTGACTTGTTCTCATATTGGGATGCGGATCGGAACACCTTCCGATTGCCAGGAGTTAGGGGTGAGTGGTCCATCACCCTGGAGGATGTTTACCGTATACTGGGGGTTCCGATCCTTGGGCGGCAGCTGTCTCTTAAGACAATAGTATCTAGATCACAAGTGGTTCAGTGGGCCACCTACATGGGAGATGCGGTTGTATCGATGGGGTCAAAGAAGGGCATGAGGATACACTCTATCATTGAGTCAGACATTCCCTTGCTCCGCAAGGCCATCATGGGCATCCTTGCATCCACACTGATTGGGGAGAAGGGAGGGGACACCCTCTTATATTACTGGGCCCCTATTATTACACAGATTGAGGGCCATGGATGTGTCTACTCTTGGGGAGTAGATATCCTCGGGACTACCTACCATGACTTATATAGGGTAGACTGTTTACAGGGGCAGTCACTGAGCCACCCGACTCTTGTCATGAGTTGGGTGTACGAGCACATTATCCCATATGGGAGAGGTGTAGAGGTGGAGGATCCCGGGGCCATCAGGGCAGCAAGGTGGATGGGGATGACAGTTCTTAGAGCACCCCACTAGCCAGTGGCTTCCCTGACTACTGTAGACATGGAGGCCAGACCCTATTAGGCCATAACAGGGGTATGGGGAGAGGAGATCGTCACTTTGATTGCCTGTCAGACCACCAGCCACTTGATAGACAGGGCAGGGAAGTTGGAGATACACCCCTTTGACAGAGTTCCACAGCAGTTTGGCCTCCCATATAGTGACATGCTCCCTTCGGCAATGCCAATGTATAGATCTATCTGTGAGGATCCGAGAGGTCCTAGAGGTTGGGGTTGGACTATTGTTACGCATGGTACTCCTATTGCAGCTAGGAGGGTGGTACATGCACTAGGAAGATCCGGTGCTCCTCAGGCACCCTTACTTGGGATTGCTGTCGGTCCCACTCATAGTAGTGATGAGCCCATTGACGCGGACTCTGAATCTGAGGAGTTTACTAGGGGAGAGACCGAGGAGGAGATAGAGGACATGGAGATCAATGAGATGGGTGGGGGGGATGATAGTGATCCTGAGTGGCATGACACCCAGGAGATCCTACAGGCTGAGAGGGCGGAGTAGAGCGTAGAGAGGGTGACTCTGGTTTCAGAGGAGTTACTCTCTCAGGACCTAGGTGGAGATGGTGAGTCTGTTGCAGGCCGTCACATTTCCCTAGACGTGGGAGAGGGACACCAGTCAGTGGTGGCATCAGTGGTGGGTGCGGATCTTAGAGATCCTTCTTGGAGGCCTGGCGATTCTAATGAGTTGTCACTCTTCTCTTGACATTTTTTTTAGTTAGAATCGTCTTAGTTTGTTATTGCTTTTTGTTTTACTTACTCTTGGTTTTATCGTTGATCGTTTTCTAACTTGTTGTTTTTCCTTTGTTTGCAGCGACTGCTGATGAGTGGCAAGACTTGATTCATTGAGTGTGTACTGATACCTTGCTTCTCCCCTCAGAGGAGACTCGTGCTGAGCTTTCTGTGGACGTGGGGGAGCCCTTAGCAGCCGGTAGGCATACTGATGTGTTTTCCTCTGTCTGGTATGCGGAAAATATCATGACTTCCCTCCGCATGGAGGTAGCTAGATATAGGACAGCCGAGCGCTTGATGAGGAGGAGTAATTCTCGTAGCGAGACGACGACTACTGGTCATGACCGTGAGCCCTTAGTACATTCGGAGCGCCGTAGTGCATGATGGCATTGTATATAAAACCTGATTTATATATATATTTATCTTTTTGGATCTAGACTTTTGGCATCTAGAATTTTGTGACTTGTTTGTACATGCATACTTAGATGATTTTTAGAATACTATTTTCATGTTTTTCAGAATGTATGCAATGGATAACAAATGATAGTAAACAAAATGTTTTACATTGTATGCTTTTGTAATGCTGATATGAGATGATACTAACATATGGTAGTACTGAACTTTTGAACTCTTTGGGAAACGTTTGTAATTTCTTCTTATATTGGAAAAATGTGATGAATGCATAGTGATCAAGAGATGAACTTGCCCTAATCCCAAATCCACGCTACTAGTAAGATGCGAGGGCTCAACACCAAGAGTTAGGAAGGACACAAGTTGTATGAGTTTGATTAAATGGAGTGATGAGAGGCAAACAAACCAGTAATAACAACCAAATTTAGACCTACACACCTACCCTGTTAAGAACTACTACCACGCTTAGAAAGCCACTTACTTTCCAGTTTATCTAGACTTAGATTCATAAATGGCAACTTGGTTGACAAAATCAGGTTTTGAGGATTCGATCTCTTTGGAATTTGGATATTTGGTTATTTGCTTTCTCTTAATAGAGGTGAATTTGTGTTTTTAGCATACCAAGATTTGTTAATTTGTGTGACTGGATCCCCCACACCCTACCTCATGCCACCAGTAAGAAGCATAGGTTTGTCACCAAAGGTAGGATATAGGCGAGTAAGGGCACTTCTTTCCTTTCCCAACCTCACACCACTAGTAAGAGATGTGGGCTTATCACCGAAGGTTGATGGGGCAAAGAAGTGTGTAAAATAAAATATTTTGTTCACTTGGTGCTTTTGATTTAATTTGATTTTGAATTTTCTGACCTATAACTTTGGGATATCCTTTCTTTCAAAGAGATTTAAGAGGGATAGATGTGACACCAAGAAGCTTCTAGAACAGACCATAGGTAAGGACAACTTTACCTAGTAGAAAGAAAGAGCAAAGCCAAGTATGCAGGCCTTGGTATGGTTTTTGTCAACGCTTGTCTATCAAAATTGATGAGAAGATTTGAAAATAGTTGATGATGTTTGAAGAGATGTGATATGAATGCTTTTGCCAATATTTTTAGAAATGTGTAACAGATTGTTTTAAGAGTAAGCTCTTGGACTACCACTTTTATGAAATGGACAAAATGAAGCAGCTGAAAGACTAATGCAATGTAGGTAGCTATAATGTACAAGTAATGACCTTGATGTTTTATGCATAAAACTGCTTAAGATGTAAGGAATTGACATTTTCACCAAATTCCTCACCTTCTAGCATACATAAAAGATACGCACCATTTCCGTAGTCCTTCATGACTCGGTATGGGCCCAACCATTTGGGTCGGAACTTCCTTCCTTCACCAGTTTTCTTATCAATCTGACTGTCTATTCTTAGAACTAGATCTCCTTCATATATTTCTCACTCATAGACTTTTTTTTTGTATTTTCGGCACATCCGGTCAGCATAGGTTCTATGCCGTTGTTCGACATTTAACTTGGCCTTGTCAAGGCTTTCTAGTTGAGAGAGACGTGCCTCCCTGTAAGCTTCTTCGTCTAAAATCCCTTGTAATGAAATACAGAGACTGGGTATTTCAACCTCAAGTGGGAGAACTGCTTCTGCTCTGAATACCAGTGAGAAAGGAGTTGCTCCTGTTGGTGTTCTTATTGAGGTTCAATGGGCCCACAAGGTCGGATATAGTTTTAAATGCCAATCTGCTACGCCCTTAACCTATTGCTTGTATTAGGATATGAGTAAATGACTTGTGGCTTATCATATCATTTATAATTTCTCGTGCTTAATAGGTCGGCCTTGGTGATGGCCATAGCATATAAATAGTATATATAGGGGATTATAGGTAGTATTTCATGATCATTGGAGCATTTGAGTCTTATTATATGGTTTGGAGGTTGCCCCCTTGAAGTGGCGAAGCTATTCTAATTGCATATTGAGATCATTATTCTGAAATATTGTATTATTTGGTGTTCTATTGTTCCTCTTAATCTGAATTATACAAGTAATTTCATTACAAGTGGTATCAGAGCTATGATCTGGGCTGAAATTAGGGCACAAACCCTAATTTTTTGTTTTGGCCACATATTGCGAACCAGAGCAAAATGGTGGGAGATATTTTTACCAGAGTTGCGAAGAATTTCAAGTAAGGTTCCCTATAAATTTCAAACATTTTTTATTTATTTTTCAAAAGTTATTAAACAATTTAGGGTTTTTCATAAAATCTCTCCCTAGGATGCAAATTGTGAAAAAATTTCAATTTTTTTTACATTTTCATAAAGCTCTCAAAAAAATAGTATTAGTATTTTGTCTTTTTTTTTTTCCTGTTCGTCTGAAATTGTATCAAATCCCTAAACCCTAAGGTTTGACATCATGACAGGGCCTTCCACAAGAGAAAAAAAGAATCCAGTTACTCCAGGTAAAACCCCAGATAAAGATGGGGGTAAATACAGATTCCTCAACACTAGGGTTTACCTCAGTTGATCATAAGGTGAGCCAACTTGAGTATGAGTTGTAAAATGTACAATCTGAGATGGCCTCTGAAGGAGACATAGCCCAAATCAATCATCGTTTGGATGATATCATGCAACATGTAAAGGGTAACCAGTATGGCCCAAATCCGGACCATATCAACCAAGGAGGAACTTCAGTTCAAAATCATGGACAAACTAACCATATTGGATCACTTTTCCAGTCCCATCAGAATCAAACTTATTCACAACCACAGAACATGATGTCGAAATTGGATATGCACAAATTTGATGGCAAGGATCCGCTAAATTGGATAAATCAAATGGAGAACTTCATTGAGTTACATCAAACACCATCAAGACAAAAGGTGACAATGGCATCCCTATATCTTGAACCCAACCAATTTGTTTGGTATCGTTGGTTATGTGCTTAGAGGAAGAAGAATGATCTAGGTGTCACTTGGATGGTTTTTACCGAGGAGTTGCAATTGCACTATAGTTCCAGTGTTTCAGAGAACTAATTTAGTCAATTAGAAAAGTTACGGAAAATAGGATCAGTAAAATATTATGTGCATCAATTCCAAAACCTATCCTTAAGGGTGGAGAATATTTGAGAAGAGAATCTGAATGACTATTTCTTGGGGGTCTTAAGGACCACATCGAGCATGAGGTATGTATTTTTAATCCAATCAAGCTTTCTGATTTTATTGTCATGGCATGTCGTTGCAAAGGAAAAAGTTCTTTGTAGTAGGAGGCCACCTTTCATTAACACCAGAGACCATAGTATTTCTTTCCCTTCATTTGCTAGGCCAATTATAATGACTCCTCAACAAATGGAAGAAAACAGAGTAAAAGGATTATGTTTTACCTGTGATAGCAAATATGGACCGGGACATAAATGTGTTGAGAAGAATTTGTTCTATATTGATGGAGGTATGAGGATGATGAGGAAGCTAAAATTATAGGAGAGGCTGAGGAACTAGTAGAAGATGAAGTAGAGGATCACCAACCTACAATTTATTGCCATGCATTGTCAAGTATTAGTACTTCTCAAACACTCAATGTTATTAGCTATCTCAAAAAACAAAAGGTGAGTGTTGATTGGACTTGGGGAGTACTCATAACTTCATAAATAGTAAGTTAACTTCCCACCTCAATTGTTTTATTTACCCAGCTCCAGAAATGTAGGTTATGATTGTGGATGGTGGGACAATCAAGTGCACAGGAAAGTTCCATAGTATCAATCTTTCCATGGGAGACTACATGTTAGACTCACTTATGTTTTATATTTCTATGGGAGGGGCAGATATTGTTTCGGGGGTCTAATGGCTCACAACCTTACGTACTATAGCGATGAATTTCCAAGAATTGTTCATGTTATTTCATTCAGATGGAAGGACAATATAATTGAATGGGATGGTAGCTAAGTCTCCAAGAATTATTAGTTCTCACCAGATGTAGAAGGTTCTCAGAAAAGGAGTGGATGGATTTATAGCAAAGCTATTTTCCATATAAGTACAAAATACAGAGTCTTCAATGCCACCTGATCTTCAGAAGATTGTGGATGCTCACTCATATGTTTTTGATGCAATTCCAAAGGGAATACTACCAGTTAGGGATCATGATCATGCCATTCAATTGATTCCAGGGAGCCAAACACCTAACATCAGACCATACAGATACCCATATTCCCAAAAAAGTGAGATCAAGAAAATGGTGGAGGAAATGTTGAAGGCAGGTATCATCACGCATAGCCAGAGTGTATATTCTTCACCAGTGGTCATGGTATGTAAGAACGATGAAACATGGAGGATGTATCCATATTACCAAGAACTCAACAAGTACACCATCATTTAGATAAGTTTTCTATTCCAGTAATTGATGATTTACTTGATGAGTTGCATGGTGTTGTTTATTTCACAAAATTAGATCTTCGTTCAAGGTACCATCAAATTAGGATAAAAGAGGAAGATGTTCATAAAATGGCTTTTAGAACTCATGAGGGCCATTATGAGTATTTGGTAATGCCTTTTGGTCTTACAAATGCACCCTCAACCTTTCAAAGATTGATGAACACTATGTTTAGGTTGTTTTAAAGGAAATTTGTATTAGTTTTCTTTGATGACATATTGATTTACAGTAAGACATGGGAAGTACAGTTACAACATGTAAATAACGTGTTGGAAGTTTTGGAGAAACATACTCTGTATGCAATTCCATCCAAATGTTATTTTGGTGTACAAGAGGTAGATTACTTGGGTCATATTGTATCCCATGAAGGTGTCAAAGTTGATCCTTAGAAGATCAAAGCTATGGTGGAATGGCCAAGGTCCAAAAATCTAAAAAATCTTTGTGGGTTCCTAGGACTAATAGGGTACTACAAAAGATTTGTATGGGGATATGGTATAATAGCAAACCCACTCACTCCATTGCTAAAGAAGGATGCCTTCAATTAGATAGACATAGCCACTAAATCCTTTGAGAAGCTGAAGGAAGCCATGTGCAGCACCCCAGTTTTCACTACTCCCAACTTCTCAAAACCCTTCATTGTTGATTGTGACACTTCAGGATCAAGATTGGGAGTAGTTCTAATGCAGGAAGGAAGACCGATTACATTTGAGAGTCACTAATTCAAAGGAAAATATCTGCTCAAACCTGTCTATGAGAAAGAAATGATGGTTATTCTTCACGCAGTCAAGCAATGGAGGCCCTATCTCATGGGTAAACACTTCAAGGTAAAAACTGATCATGATAGTCTCAAATAATTTTTAGAGCAAAGGTTATCGTCTGAGGAACAAAAAAAGTGGGTAACAAAAATTTTGGGTTATGATGTTGAAATCATATAAAAAAATGGTAAAGAAAATGTAGTAGCTGATGCATTGTCTAGAAGGGATACATCCACATATGCCTTACTATGTGGAATGTCCATGTTGACGACCGATTGGGTGGATGAAAAAATATTGGAAGGGAATCAAGATAAGGATACACAATCTCTAATATAGAATATCAAGCAAGGATCTATGACATCTAACAAATTTGAGTGGAAAGGTAATGCCCTATGGTACAAGGATAGGTTATACTTGAGTAAATATTCTGAGTTGAAGCATAAGATTCTTGTAGAGCTACATGCCTCACCTGTTGGAGGACACTCTAGGTTTTTGAAGACATATCATAGAATAAAAAGAGAATTATTTTGGGAAGGAATCAAGGGGGATGTACAAAAGTTTGTATCATAGTGTTTAGTGTGCCAACATAATAAAGGGGAAATAATTAAGAAACTAGGTCTGTTGCAACCCTAACCAATTCCTAGCCAGAGATGGGAGGAGGTATCCATGGATTTGATCACCGGATTTCCTTGTTCAGAGGGTAAAAATGTTAGTTTCATGATTGTCGATAGGCTCACAAAATATGCCCTTTTTGTGCGCTATCACATCCATTTACAGCCAGTACAGTCGCTCGCAGCTATTTTTTTGGAGACAGTTCAAAGGCTACATGGAACCCCAAAGATAATTGTAAGTGATCGTGATCCTATTTTCACAAGTAATTTTTGGATGGAATTATTTTCATATTTGGGTACTCAGCTAGCTCACAGTTCATCTTATCATCCTCAAACTGATAGGCAAACAGAAGTGGTCAACAAATGCTTAGAGGGGTATTTATGTTGTTTTGTATCAGATAAGCAGGAAAGGTGGATTAAATGGCTACCACTGGCAGAATGGTGGTATAACACATCTTTTCATACCTCTTCTCAAATGACCCCATTTTTAGCATTATATGGTTACCATCCACCTTCTATCACTTCCTACTTAAGGGTGCAAACTAAGGTCAGAGATGTTGAGGAACACATTTCCCCGATGCAGCCTTGTTATCCCTTGACACAATCCCTAGTGAATATATAGATATTTGGAATTATCTAAATGAATTCAAGTTTCCTAATGGTGTTAATGTAAAGACTAAAAGAAAGATTACTCAAGCCAGTCGTCCATATTCTATTCTGCATGGAGTATTATTTCGAGTAGGACCTGATGGACAGTACAAGAAGGCAGTTGGACGTGATCAAGGGAAGGAACTGCTAGAAGAATTCCACAATGGTACATGTGGAGGGCACTTCTTTGGACAACTTACAGCAAGAAGGATCTTGGATGCAGGTTATCACTGGCCCACTCTTTTTAAAGATTATTTATAATTATTATAAGACATGTGATATTTTTCAGACACATGGTAACCGTAAGACTTCATCAGCTCCATTAGTCCTATTCTTCCACTTGGTCCCTTTGAAAAGTGGGGAATAGACATTGTAGGTCCACTTCCAACTACCTCACGCCAAAATAAGTATATTGTAGTTCCCACAAATTATTTAACCAACTGGGGGTTGAAGCTAGGCCATTGAAAATATATTCCATGGATGAGGTGGCAAGGTTCATATATGAACGCATTGTCACCAGATTTGGTTGTCCATTAGAAATTGTAACAGATCAAGGAAGCCACTTCATTAATAAGGTAGTAGAAGCCCTAGTCGATAATTTTTCTATTAAGCACAGGAAGGCAACAACATACAAGCCAAACACAAATGGCCAGGTGGACCGAACAAATTTTGTGTTGTGTCAAATTCTAGCAAAAAATGTAGCCTTGCAGGTACATAAGTGGGATAAAAGGATTCATGCAGCATTGTGGGCATATAGGGCAACATCAAAGTCAACAACAAGATACTCCCCATTTTAGTTGGCCTATGGCATTGATCCAGTTCTTCCTATTGAGTTTGATATTCCCACTGTGAGAGTTAAGAAAAATGAAAGGATGGATGAAAGTGGTTCAGTAACAGAAAGGTTGGTACATCTTCATTTGCTAGAGGAAATGAGGGAAATAGCAAAGGATACAAACCATAAGAATAAAATGAAGTAGAAGGAATACTTTGATCAAAAGATCCGTTGGTCTCCATTTCATGTGAATGACTTGGTTCTAGTATATGATTCCAGATACAAAAAAAAGAAGACAGAGAAAATTTCTTCCAAAATGGATGGGGCCCTACAAAATAGTAGCTATGCATGAAAATGGTACGTACCGACTGGAGGAATTAGATGGCACTCCCATTATGAAATGGGTCAACCATGACAAGTTGAAGATTTTCCAAGAACCAGAATAGTCTACTCCGAGGATGGAGTAGAAGCTAGGAAGGGGGAAGATGTCGACACTCAAATTTTCCTCCGTAATTTCTATTTCATTAATGTATGTATTAGGAATAGGATGTCTGTTGTGAAATTAGTAGTAGCGTCTGTTCCAGAGTAGTTTTCAATGGCACCGTGAGTATGGTGCTGCCAATAATGTAGAGTACGGTAACAGTCAAAGTACAATAGGAATGTTGTAAAAATTAAATATTTGTCGTAAGTGGTCCGGTAATGTTAAAATGTCAAAGTTGGGATAAGTAGAGAAGTAGGTTCTACATGATTAGGAATTAGAAATATTATATTGGTAATAAGGACAAGGAGTGAGGTCATAAATTTTTTGTGTATTTTATTTGTAAAAAGTCTAAAAATGTGGAACCCATGTGAAATGATAAGGTTTATCTTATCTTAAAAGATAAGCTTACATGTACAGATAAGAGTTAAGGTATGGAATATGATTCGTCAGAGTGGATTCAACCTTATCCTATCTTAGAGATAAGATGGATAATCCTAGAAGTTCTATAAATAAAGAGGCCACCCCCCTCATTTAGCATAGAAGGAAGTAGTGAGAAATATTAGTATGAAGTGTGTAAATGAAGCCATCAGTTTAAAGGTGTGTTGAAGAAGCCATTAAAAGGTGTAATTGTAAATTTTCTCCCATAGTATTGGTGGAAGGCAAGTGAAGTCAATAACACTTGAAGTACCTCATGGGTGAGATTGTAACAATTTCATGTTAATATTATAATTTACTTTGATATTTCAGATTTGTCATCATTCCGTCTTATCATAGTCGATGGTATTCTTGTGTTATGTTTGTTGTTTTGTTTCCAGATTACATCCACCAAACTAAAGGCTGTGCATTAGTAAATAATCATAGCACGAGGAGTTCCCGGTGAAGAATTATCATAGTTCCAGATTGGTGATGACAGAACCTTCAGATTGCACCGAGTTTCCCGAGAAATGACCTGATTCTAGACTCATCTGAGGGTGGGATCATTTTGAGAACAACCTATATTTAGGTTGGATCAACATCAATCCCTCGTGAAGATATAATATAGCCCAGAAGTTTGCCTCCTATCACACCAAACATGCACTTCTCTGGGTTTAATGTGACGCCATATTCAATTAATCATGAGAGGATGATACGGAGCACTTCTGGATGATCACAGTGTTTCTTGGCTTTGGCCAACAAGTCATCCACATAGGATTCCACAATTTTATGGATAAGATCATGGAATATATAAGTCATTGCCCACTGATATGTAGCACCAGCATTCTTAAGACCAAATGGCATGACAGTGTAATAATAAGTTCCCTAAGGAGTTATGAATATGGTTTTAGCTTGAGCCTACTCAGATATTTTAATCTGATTGTACCCTGAAAACCCATCCATGAGGGATAACATTTCAAATCTAGTTGTTGCGTCAACGATAACGTCAATGGATGGTAATGGGAAGTCATCCTTAGAACAAGCTTTGTTAATATCCCAAAAATCTATGCAAATGTGTATCTTTCCATTCTTTTTGAGGACAGGGACGATATTAGATACCCATTGTGAATAGTCAATGGGTTTGATGAATCCTACTTGGAGAAGTTTTATTACTTCCTCTTTTACCATGAGAGCCACTTTTGGCTTCATTGGTCTTAACTTCTGTTTAATTGGTTTTGAAGCATCTTTTTTAGTGACAATATTATGTACCGCAACTTGTGGTGCAATGCCCGTCATTTCTTTATAATTAAATGCAAAAGCATTTTGATGTTCTTTGAGGATTTGGGTATGTATTTCTATCTCCTCCACAGTTAACGAGGATCCCAACTTCAAAATTATTGGTTCTTCCTTCATTCCAATGCTTATGTCAATGGTTTCTTCTATTAAAGAAGCGTTACCTTCTTCAAATTCAGGTGGGGCTGGAGGTAGTTCCAAGATTTCTCCATTTTCTATCTCATAGATATCGAGATCCTTTTGTGGAGGAGACTCTACCATGGGATTTAAAAAATAGGAAGAGGAATGTGGTATTAGGGAAAGATCAACTATACGGTGAGTTTTTCAAGGTGTAGCTCTGCCTAGGCATTTAGATATTCAAGAGTGATTCTATCATCATCAAAGTGACCATGATAGAAAAATCACCCTTAGCTTCTCCATGAGTCAGGAGTGATTTTTTTGATATTTTACGCACTAATGGTTCGGTATGAAGTGATACCGTGAAATTTTTATCCTCCAACTCATTGTTTGGGGTGAAACAGGAAGTTGAGGTTGCTATTGATTCTGTGAGAAGGTTCTAATCTTGTGGGATTGCTTCAATTGATATGAAGTTGAATCCCTTGTTTAGATCTAACACCGTTGTTTTTTATAGTGCTAAATGTTCAGCCCTAGTTTCATATACCTCGGAGACTTGGTTTGTAACTAGTTACGAGTCTCTTAACACTCTAATGTCATTGACACCCGTTCTTTTGGCTCGGATGAGGCCAACGAGCAGAGTTTTGTTCTCAGCCCTATTGTTTATACATTCAAAGTTTAATTTAAAGGCGAAAGGTAGGATATTTCCCTCAAGTGAAGTAAAAACCACTCCCCCCCCAGCTCCAAAGTGACATATAGCTCCATCGAAGTGGAGAGTCCAATACTTGCTTGGAAAAATAGATGTTGGGGTATCTGTCGTATCTACTTCCTTTGCTTTGGTTACTTCTACCATAAAAATTTTGTCTGATGGAAGAGAAGAAATTCCCAGGGTGTGTCCCCATACCCATGGAATCAAATGGTAGGAGAATAGGTAAATCTTTTTCCAGATGAACTCAACAATTTTTTGGAGTAGTTCCTAACGACACTGTTTTTATAACATTGGTCTCACTTTTGAGTATTGGAATGTTCACGGCTGGATTTGTAATTTCCAACTCAGTGGTGGGTATCAACTTTTCTTTTGGTTGTGCATTAGTTGGTTTGATAAGTTGATTTGTTGGAATGGGTTCAAACTTGGAGTGAACACCTGGTCTTTTCTTCAAATCAACTTGGAGTATATCGAAGGGTTTTGGGTCACCTTGTGCCACAAATATTTTCCCTAAGTGTAGAAATCTTATTTCTTGAAATGGACGTGGAAGGGATTGCCTTCATGCGGTGTATCCATGGCTGACCAAGGATCATATTATAATTGTTTTCCCGATCTATAATATAAAACTTGGTGAGGACCGTCTTAGGTTCTAAAGTGACTAGTAAAACTATGGTTCCAATCGAAGTGGCTTTGAGGTTATCATAACCTCTTAGTGTATTTTGTGTCATGGAACAGTTCGTCTCTCTGTATCCTAATTTTTGAAGAAAAGTGAAGGGGACTATACTAATTGCTGCCCCATTGTCAACCATTACACATTTAACATAATTACTGCAGACCCAAACTTGTAAATGTAAAGTTGGGTTACCTCTTCGTGTAATTTCAGCATCTGTTGGCATTTTTCTTATATCGAATATAAACTCAGTATCCCTATCTGGCTGCCCCAGAGGATAAACGTCAAAGTCCACATGGTTTACTTGTGTTTCCAGAGGATGACTGATGTAGATTAAATGGCCAAGGCCTAACACTTATAAGAGGGAAAATCTGTGGGTGGGGGAGTTTTTTAACAAATCCAAAAAGGAGATGTGAGAGAAGGTTTTGGTCAAATCATTAATTAAATCATAGGCACCTATGAGTTTTACCAATGTTTGTTGACTGTTTTCTGGCTCCAATGGATAGCTTGGAGTAGGTTGGGATGAATAATTTCATGTTCTTGTTATGGTTTCTATGGGTAGCATAGTGTCTAACTCCATTTAACCAACTATCTTAGTTTGGGGTCGAGTTCCTAATTGGGGTGCGACTGGTGGATTAAATGAAGTTGAAGCTTCATGATCATTGTTTCCTGTCATGACACCCTTGTTTGTTCCGTTAGGATCTAACCTGTTATTAAAATGGTTTGGGAGCATATCATTAAATATTTCGAGGGGTGCATTTTGAGGGGAAATTGCCCCTACATAAGTGTTTGGCGTGGGTACTACAGAATTTTCTAAAAACATATCTATAAAAAGCTACTTTTGATCTTCTAGCAGATGTTGCATGAATTTATTATATTGATGACAAGTCCTAGTATCATGGCCTTGAGTCTCATGGACGCCACAATATAAATTGGGATTATAATTTCGAGGTTGTTGATTTATAATCTGTTGTGGCCCAAAATTCTGATAAGGTTGCTGGTTGTTAGAGTTAAAATTTTGATGTTGTTGCCTTTGGTTTTGACTCTGATATCTGGTTGGGGTTCGATTTGGACTTTGTGTTTGAATTTTTCATCGTTGTTGTTGTTGTTGCCATGGTGGATGATTAAAATCCACCACGTTGATTGTTGGAGTAAAATTGTTATTTCGTTGATTATTAACAGGTGGCAAAATGTTTACAATGTTTTCCCTTTTAGCTTGGTCAGTTACTCCATCTGTTGTAACCCCACGGTTCTTGTTAAGGATCTTATGTCCTTGATTAGCATTCCCAGCATTAGGATAGGCCGCGGTGTTTTGATTGGGAGTGTTTAATTTCCCATTTGTCCCATATGTATTATGACCACTATCTATCGTTGCTTGGTCAATTCGGAGAGCACTCTCGAGTACTTCATCATAAGTTCTTAGTGGGAACTTCGAGACTTCTTCCTTTTTCTCTCTATTGAGAGAATTAAGGAATAAATCACATAGTTCCATTTGATCCATATTTGGAGCACTTGCTGATGAGTAGAGAACTTTACGCCATCTTTGAATAAAATGAGCAGTGGAATCATTATGTTCTTGTTTGATATGTAAGAACTCCTTGATTTCTTTTCTTAACAATTTGTTCATGTCGAAAGCTTTGATGAATTCTAACACGAGTTGTTTAAATGAGTGTATTGAGGCTTCAGGTATTCTATAATAATAATCAAGGGCAATACCTTCTAAGGTCTTAGGGAATATTTTAGTGATAACCCCGTCTTAAGGGCATAACTTTTGTATGGTTGTGGCATAGGCCTTAATGTGTGCGTTTGGGTCCCCTTCCCCTTTGTATTTGGAAAATCAAGAAGAGGTCTTGGAAGCATAATGCTTCGTATGGTGAAGTCTAGGGGTTCTTTTAAATATTCTGAATAAGTCCCTACTACGTAGGCCTCAACCATTGATAGGGCTTGCTGAGGGGGTTGAGGTGGAATGGGTTGTTGATATGGCATAGCGTATGCGTTTGTAGGAACATAAGGGAATCCCTGTGGTTGAACAAACATCTTGGGAGAAGAGAACATATCTCTTTGTGGTGACTTTGAATAAATGTTTAAGTAAGGAGGAGCATTATTCTGGTAGGGGTTGTTTGGTGCCAAGCTAGGAGGTGTCATGCTTTCAATTGGAACGGCATTTGAAAATGTGATTCTAGTTGGTGTTTGTTATGGGTAACTATAAGGATTTTCAGGAGACATGCCTAACGTGCCTATTCCTGTAAAGAGGTCGACCTGACTAGGATGATGCAGGGGGTTGGGGACTCCTACTTGCCCAAAATATGAATTTTTGTTTGCTTGAGCAAGTTCCATCCCTCTAACCTTCTCAGATAATGCTGAAATGACCTCCATTGGCGAAGAAGAAGCAGTGCTTTTTCTTAGGGGTGTGATACCCTGCTATGAATTGATTGTTATCCTGCCAAGATTCACCGAGGGTATTTCTCATAGGTGGAGGAATGGGAGTATTTTCCTGGAATAGGGTATCATACTGTATTTGTAAACTCCCTATGGGTGGATAAATATTTTGGAAGCATTGTTCACTTTTAGTGAAGCGTGCTAAGTACTCCTCATCCAAAAAGGGGAGTGGGTCTAACTGTCTACTAATCTACGGTCTGAACAAGACCCAAGGAGATGAAATGGATTCTCCAGTAAACATCATATTGTTAGAGCCTGATGGCTATGGCTATTGTGTTTATGCAAACTGATCAAATTCCTCGATTTGGAATGAAGAACTAGAGCTAGTCCTGTGAGGGGTAGTTTGAAATGACAAGTAATTATGCGAATAGTTATCAGCCCATGCAGAAAGCGAGGGAAATGGTTATCTATTTATTTGACTATAGTTTAATTCGAGACCTGAGAGAGGTCTTTCATATGCATAGTATCTAGACATATTCGGGGGGTATATGAATACCCACAGAATAAAGGGAAAGAGCGAAAGTGGATGGAAGAAATGAAAACAAAAAGAGGAATATTAGTTTGATTCACGTCGGGTTCACCAATTTTTTACGATGGAAAAGTAACATAGGAGCATGGGAATCTACAAGTACCTATTCTTCGTACCTGACCTCTCGAGGTTCATGTCGAGACAGCCGGTGAATGTTGAATGTGGATAGATATAGACAAGCTAATCGGGTAATCTTAAATCCTCAATACGTAATAATGGAATCTGCGAATCTAAGGTGAAGAAGGCCCTCCTAACCTGAATTGGTGTAATGGTTCTGTTCGGATATAATGGCTGTTCGGAGGCTCTAATCGATATCAAGCTCTGCCAAGATTCTGTTTCTTGGTTGTTGGATACGTGGGAAGTGACCTGTAGGAGCTTCGTATATATCTCCAGACAAGGTCATGAAAATGGTGATAGGCGGCTTAATAGATTTGTAGTGAACTATGGGTGGTTTTTTGGTCTAGCCCAGAAAATATTAGATTGATTGGCTTCTATGTTTAATACAGAGAACTGTGCTATAATATCCAGCGGGAGTGGTGAAGATCTAAATACCAGCGTTCGCAAGCCGGTGTCAATACTTGACTGGTTTGTTGGCCCGTTGGGTTGTGGGACTTGGGGATCACAACCATGAGTTCGTGGTTGTTGTGGACCTGTTATGGTCATGTGAAGAATCAATCCCTTCTCCCAACTATCCAGTAATCGTATGCCTTTTCAGCCTCTACGTTCAGAACTAGAAGTTGTATGATTTTCTCGGAGTACCTAACAGGTGTTCTGGCAACTTGAATACGTAAGCTAGCATCTATGTCAATGAGGAGGTCTCCCGCATTAGGCTGTGGAACCAAAGGATCGCAACCAAATGTTTTCTCTCGTTCGAACCCTTGCACGGTCATTCAGGTGTTTTATCAAGGCAATCTATAGTTTGGATGGTTTGACCAGAATGTGTAAGCTTTGTCGTCTTCGATATTCAGTCCTCTTAGTTGCTCACTAATTGCTTGTAAGTTTGCTGTTGCTCGAAAAGACCTGTATCCTAAGGTCCTGATCTATATCAGCTAAAGTCGTGGGTAGATTTGGTTGAGGTACTATGGGTTCAAATATATATTCTCTAGGCTCTCTAGGTCCTGTGATTGTTATACAAAATGATTCAATTTTTAACTAACATTTAATAAACTGATTACAAAAGAAGTATTTTCACTATGCAAGTATTCTTCTATTTTTGTATTTTTTTCAATGACGTATTTCAATGAAATTTAAAGAGCAGCTACTCTAGTATATTTATAACAATGGACAACTAATCTAATAACAGAATAAAACAACCAAAGTAGCCTGGTATGGCCATTTACCTGTGCAGTTGTGATTTTATCCTAAATATCTAAGCAACTAATTATATCAAATTGAAAGGCTCTCTATCCTACCTCAGAAGTGAGGAATGAATCACAGTTTCTCAGAAACTATCAATCCCCACAGCTTCCCTAGCAATATCGAAAGTGAGACTTTTGACTGAAATGAAATAATTCACTACTCTATTTGATATGTTTGTAACTAGAACTTTGATAGCTCAAACCTGGAGTTTACAGAACAGTGGTAAATCCAGTTGTGTGTGATTTCATCCCCTCAGTGTGATCTCCTCGTTCCTTCGTGTCCTCGTGAATCTAGAAAGTATGTATATGATCGTATCAACATAAGATGGTATTCGAACAATGGCAACTTTGGATATAGACCGAATACAATGCGAGTAGGAGAGGGATAGTCGCAAGTGAACAGAGCTTGACTATGTAATTCCTAGCAGGATTTATTGTGGGAATACAACACAAGTGTACCGAGAGTTTCAGAAACTATCCTTGTGACAAAACAAAACCTGCAACTTTAATGGATTCTAGTCTAGAAATGAAGCTATTCTATGTCTAAACTGATTGTATGCATCAACAATGGAACAAGACTGAAACAAGAAGATCATATGACTTCTAAAATACCAACAATGGAAGCAAAACATGAAACCAACATAATTCTAAGCAAGAAATTGGAAAGACTGAATAAGAGAATTGAGAAGATGAGGGGCCATTTGCTTGAAAACAAGCTGGCTATTTATAACCAATGCATTTACCAGAGGGTAACTCCCATTTGATCTCTTTTACTATAAACAAAGGAAAAACACTATTCCCAGGGAGCAGAAAACATTAATGCAAGCCAAAGTGGTTGAAGAAAGCATGTAAATTTGAAGATTTACGTTTGACGCGATCGTCAGAAGAATCTGGAAAATGTGAACAAAACCGCCACCCCTGTGCAGGGATTATGGGCGGTGGGCAGTGGGGACCGCCGCCCAGGCAGGGCGGCGGTTCCGTCACTGAAGACAAAAATGCAAGAAAAAGGGGGGAAAAGGGGAAAACAAGGCATGTGGAGGCTGAGCGGGGCATGCGGGGTACAAGCGTATACATGGCGAGCCTTTCTGGATTCCGAACACCTTGCAAGGAGACCTGTATCATAATTGGGGCATGTGTACCAATTGTTCTGGCAGTAGTGTAGTACCCTACAATTTCAGGTATGTACATAAACCTATTATGTATGTTTGTCTAAGTAAACATATATACATTTGTATGAGGGTATGTGGTAAAACAAACACACATTTATAAAAATTTCATCTTTTTCTCAAGGATTTTGTCATTATACCCTTTACTTGAAGGTCCCTAATAGGCATATATAAAAAAATGCACAAGGTGTAGATGTACAAAGTGGGGTGGCACCAATAATACACTATAGTTAGCCACAACACACTGAAATCAAGCATAAAAATTCAAAATCGATGTAACTCAATAAACCAAACTTAATAACACTTGAAAAAGTTCTTATGATAAAGATGATAGTTATATAAATGTGGGTTTGTGTGTGCACAAACACTAATACACATGTATATCTATATATATCTTCTCACATACACATCTGGTTTAAATGGACTTGTATTTCACTACATGTTTATGAAAAAAATCTATGGAATTGATGTAGGATCATCATTTCCCTAGTCTGTATATAGGTTGATAACATCATTTTTGGTTTCCTAAGTATGTTGTTAGGTTGTAGAGGTCTTCTAGAGTTGTCTAGGCATGTTGGGTTTGAATAAGACCTTCAAAATTTCAAATTAGGCCATTTACCTCCAAAATGCCAATTTGAACCCTTGAAGGTAGTTTTGGCTTGAATTGGTGTTTTAATGTACTTCTTGTAGCATTCAAGGTTGTGTAAACTTGTAACAAGTCCTAATAAAGTCTAGGATGCTTGATAAGTTATGGATGTGACCTAATGTTCCAAATCTTAAGGTCCTAGGCTTGGATGAGTCTTATAATATCATGATAGAGGCAAAAAACATGTAATATGAAGGGTCATGGAGGAAAAATTCGGTTAGAAAGCTTGTGAAGGCATATTTAAGCCTCGTTTGTAACTATCTTGGCCATCATTCGAATGGTCTGGTGTTAAGGAAGAAGCTTCAAGAGAGTGAAAAGGAAGAATTTGTGTATACACAGTTCTTGTATTAATATTTTCATGATTTTGTTCATTGAGATTATCAAAGACATTATATGCATCCAATGTATTTAAAGTATTATGATTGGTAAGGACTAATTCCCATTGTTTTATTGTTTCGAAGTTATATTTATGTGGTTTATGTAAAGTTCATACATTGTAACAGTAAGGAGGGTTTGTAACAAAGTGTCTCTAAACATAGTCAATATGTACAGTCTAGATAGATTGAGATTTGGAGAAGAATAATGAATTTAAGCCTTTTTTAATGGAGTAATAAGGTGTTCCAAGTATAAATATTCATCCTTAGTCAATCATATAAATTAAGGAAGGTATATTTCTAGTTTGGCTAACCTAAGAATTGTGAAACCTTGTTTGGTGAGGCGAAGTATAAGGGGATTGAGTTACCAGGCATCTTAGTTGGAGCACAACAATGGTTTATGATAAAATTTTTGTTGGGAGTTCATAAATTAGTTTTGAGGAATAAATATTAATAACCTTTCATCTCAGAGACCTCACCATTAATAATATCTTGTTTGCAAGGGTTGATCATGATTCTTTTGATCACATTTGATGATAGTATTCGTGTTAACTTGTAGAAATTCTTTATGAGGCTAGGGTTTTGCGGAAAATCCTAATTTGAAGGAATTAAGCCTTTAGTTAAGCTTTGAAATCCTTAAGATTGTTTGGAGATGGCTTGAATTGATGGTTCCAAGTGACTATAAGTGGTAAAACCTCCTGAGCCATATGGAAAATGTGATAGTCATAGCTATGACCTGTAGGTATGTATGGGAAGTCAGGGTTAGAACTTGGAAGCACTAATGAAGGAGTCTCGGTGGTAAGTCGAACCTACAAAATTAATGGAAATCATTTTCATAGAGCCTAAATTTGTATTCAAAGGAAATTTGAGCCATTGATGGGAATTAATAATAATTATAATTGATAATGGACATCACAGTGCTGTAGGACTCAGAGAAGACAGGGAACTAAGAATCACATTAGAGGTTAAATAAGTTATTTAGAGAAAAGAGTCTTGAAAACCTATACACAACAACTAAAAAATGAGGATAAGGATATTAAAAAGGTAATAAGGGAAAACAAAAATCACTAATTATTCAAATTTTGTATCAATGTTCTTGTTTACTTGAAACCTCACATTGGAGACTTGATTGGTAGTGAATAAGGTGATTTTGAGGGAATTTTTACAAAAAGGGTATGATAAAAATCTACTTGCAGATTAAATGGCTGAATAGGTGTCTATAAATGTGTTTTTTTTGTGATTTGAACCTCAACATCACAAGTTACTTCCAGAAAAAGTGTTGAAACAAGGCTATAAAGAGCCTTAAGGAAGGAATAAGGAACTTGTTAGATAAGTGAGATAGTGAAGGAATTGAACCTAAAATTTGACACACACCTCAAGCGCCCTAAAGGGTACTAATAAAAAAAATATTTAGTTAGTTTTAGGAAAGTGTGTAATTCTCTAACTATCAACCTAGCTTTGACATGTGACTCAAGAATCCTTGTAAGGCAATTTTACAAAAGGTAAATCCAATTGAACTTTTGGGTTGTTATGATCAATTTCAAAGGTTGAATTGGCATAGGTAACTTAGCTATGAACATGTTGAGATGGTTGGTTTAGTAGACTGAGGTGAATGAGCAAGGATTGGACTGATTTTGAAGTTTGTATATAGTAGAGCAAATAGCTTGTTTGAGGACCTAGAAGGTCTAGTTTTGAGATTTGATTATTCTAACACTTGAAGTGATTGAGATTGACTTTACTCTGCATCATAGTGGTATCAAAGCATGAATTAGATTCTTGAAAAGAAAAGGATATTGTTTTGAGAGTGATTGAAGGAAAGAGAAGACAAAATGGTGCAAGTAAGAGAGATGTGGAAGTCAACTTGGGAAGAGAAGATGGAAAGGATGATGGAAGTTGCGTTGAGCAGGTTAGAGAGCATGGAGGAAATTTAGAGAAAGATGATATATATGAAGCTTGGAATGAAATAAATGGGCAAGTGTAATTTGCAAGAAGGTGTTACAAGTGTTAGGGTATGCAGGAAACAAGGCATATGATTATTGTGGGATGAATACAGAGATGAGAAAGTATGACAGGGTTGTTGATCAGATGGTACAAGACATAGGTAAGTCATTTTTTTTGTAGAAGATTACTTTTGAAACCAAGTAAAACAACGAATGAGGTAAATCAAAGAAGGTGTTTTTTTATAACTACATGTAAAGCTAGAGGAAAGTGTTGTAATGTGGTTATTAATAGTGAAAGCACTGAGAATTTTGTTTTATTTGAGATAGTATAGAAGTTAGGTCTTAAAACTATTATGCATCCTAACCCATATCAGGTATCATGGATATAAAAAGGACACCACCTCTTGGTTAGGGAACAATGTTAGGTTGAGTTTCATATTGGAAGGTATAAAGGTAAGGTGTTGTGTGATTTGGTTCCAATGGATGTTTGTCATGCGTTGTTAGGAAGACCATGGCAATATGATAGGCAAGCAGTCCATAATGGTAAAAAGAACACTTATAATATTTTAGCAAATGGATTTATCCACACACTTCTACCTATCAAATGTGAGAAATAACCACAAACAAGATTAGTGATGATGATGGCAGCTAAGAAATTTTAGGTGGAGACTATAGAAGCATGAAAAAAGACACTAGGGAGAGTTGTTAAACCTCATAAGACTGATTTGAGTGGTGATTTTGTGAGAGATGGATACGTAAAGAGATTGAGATGTTCTTAGTACAAGGAGAGGTAAAATATGAAGATGACGACGAGAGAAATGAAAGAGATGATAGAGAGAGAAGAGAAGCACATGCTAAAGTGCTTGAGAACCAACAAAGAGGTCTAGTGAGAGAGAAATCAGATGATGAATTGAGAGAGGTGATAAACAAAGGTTAAGAGAAGTAGTCAAGAGAGAAGACAAGGAATAACAAAGTATGGGAAAGGAGAATGAGACATGCAAGCCTCTTTTTTTTAATCTAACACTATTTTGAGATTTGATTTTGCAAGTACAGGTGAGAAGAGTGTAGATGTAGACAAATTGATGAGAAGTAAGAAGAAACTAGAGTGAAAAGAGCAAAATTTGCAAGAGGAACTAAGAAAGCAATATGGAAGAGAAGAAGATTTTGCATATATCAAGGAAGTTAAAGACCAAAAAGAGGAAAATTTAGAGTGCAACAAATGTATGCAGCAGTCAAACATTGAAGATAAGGAAATTAGTGAAGGAAGATGTGAAAAAACAATCTTGAAAGACAATGATCTGTAAATTCTAGTAGAGAACCAAGACAAATTATCCGAGAGAGACAAACAAAACATGGAAAAGGTGATTAAGAATAACAATGACAATCAATTTTGTCATTATAATCTCTTTTTGAGTGATGAATACACAAATATAATAATTGAGATGGAGGAAGACCACTCAAAGAAAGGTGATCCTTGTTAGTAGGAGCTAATATTTCTTGAACTTGCAAGAGGAGTGATTTAAAACGGACAACATGAAGTTGAGAATATCAGTTTAATAGTTACGAAGGATGAAGCAACAACATGTGTATATCAAAATCAAGCATACATACTCAAGTATCAAGTGGAACATGGAGAATACAATCATAGAAACACAATCTTTACCAAGAATTTGAGAATTTCAAAGGAGAAACAATTAATGGAAGACTAAGGATGACTAATACGGATAGAGCATAGTTAGGATGTACAGTCTAGATAGACTGATGTTTGGAGAAGAATAATGAAGTTAAGACTTTGTGAATGGAGTAATAAGGTGTTCCAAGTATAAAGATCCATCCTCATTCAAACATACAAATGAAGGAAGGTATATTGTTAGTTTGGGTAACTTAAGAAATGTGAAACCTTGTTTGGTGAGGCAAAGTATAAGGGGATTGAGTACCTTCATGTAGATACTGAGTTAAGAGACTCCTCTGTTAAGATATTAACCTTGAGTATCTTATCACATACCTTTGGGAAGAGTATCAAGATTTGAAATTGTCTCCACAAGATTTTGTAGAGAAAGACTTATTCTCGGGCATCTTAGTTGGAGCACAACTAGGGTTTATGATAAAAATTTTGTTGGGAGTGTTGTATATATCTTTCCCCCTGGGTAGATATAGACAAGTGGAAGAATCTGGAAATCAAAGAAAATCAGAGTGTCGACACAGAAAAAGTTGCGCCTTGGTGCATAGAAATGGCGCATGACACGGTAGTGTCGACACAGAAAAAGTTGCACCTTGGCACACAGAAATGGCGCATGACACAGAGTGTCGACACAGAAAAAGTTGCGCTTTGGCGCACAGAAGTGGCGCATGACACAGAGTGTCGACACAGGAAAAGTTACGTTTGGTGCACAGAAGTGGCGCATGACACAGGAGTGTCGACACAGAAAAAGTTGCGCCTTGGCGCACAGAAGTGGCGCATGACACAGAGTGTCGACACAGAAAAAGTTGTGCCTTGGCGCACAGAAATGGCGCATGACACGGAGTGTCGACACAGAAAAAGTTACACTTTGGCGCACAGAAGTGGGACACAGAAAAAGTTGCACCTTGGCGCATGTAAGAGGATGTCGACACACACATGGATGCGCCAAGGCGCACCTTTAGGAGGCGCAACATTTTGAGCGCTGACAGGAAGCAGACCCTGGCGCAGATATTCAGATGGCCATAACTTTTGACTGGGAGCTCAGATTCATGCAAGGTTGGACTTTTTGGAAAGCTTACGAGGTCCTTTGGGTGAGAACAAATTCTTAAAAATGAAAAATACAGTTTTCCACTTTTGGGTTCGCTGGGGTTCTCACCTACCATCATTATGAGATGAGTTAAGTGCATTCTGGAAGTGGTTGGGGTAGATTTCAGATTTCCTCTCTCTTCCCTCTCCCATTCTTCATATAAATTGTAAGGAGGGGCTTCTTTCTAAAGGTTGGACATTCTTGTTTTGCCCTCCTCCCTTCTTCTCTCTGGCAGGTGGATTTGTGGAGTTCAAACCTCCCATTTAAAACTGTAATGCAACTTTGCCTCTTGACATTTTGCAGTGTGTTATATCAATCTTTAGAGCAAATTAATGCATGTCTGTGGATGATTCTCAACCCTCTCTGTGTTTCATTTGCATTCCCCTGATCTTTCACTGCAAATCTATTATCTGTGCATGATCTTGCATTGCATTTTAATGGTCTGTGTTTATTGGCAAGACAGATGTTCTCTATTCCTCGGTGCATCACCTTTGTAGTTTAGGTTTTATTTTATGCATCTTCTTACCCTGTCTCCTTGGCAAGTTAGATTAGGTTTTTGAGTAAATCCTCTGCATTTTTACGTGTGCATCTGAACAGAGGAATAGGAACCGGCCTTCATCCGGAGAGCTTTTCTGATTTCGCAAGGTCCCACACTTGGGAAAAGCTCCATGTTATGCAATCGCACTGAGAGTCTTAACCCATCGTGTTGCAGACATTCAGGGGTGCTGCGATTTGCCATCAATAGGGAGTTCATAACTTAGTTTTAAGGAATAAATATTCAGAACCTTTCATCTTAGATATCTTGCTATTAATACTCTCTTATTTGTAAGGGTTGACCATGATTATTTTGACCACAATTGATGGCAATATTCGTACTAACCTGTAGAAATTGTTTATGAGGCTAGGGTTTTGTGGAAAATCCTGATTTGAAGGAATTAAGCCTTTAGCTAAGCTTTGAAATCCTTAAGATAGTTCAGAGAGCACTTGAAGTGATGGTGCCAAGTGACTATAAGTGGTAAAACCTCCTAAGCCATGTGGAAAAAGTGACAGTCATACTGTGACCTATATGTATGCATGGGAAGTGAGGGTTAGAACTTGGAAGCACCAATGAAGGAGTCTCGATGATAAGTAAAACATAGAAAGTTAATGGAGATCATGTTCATAGAGCCTAAAATTGTATGCAAAGGAAATTTGAGTCATTGATGGGAATTGACAATAACTATAACTGATAATGGATATCAAAGTCTTGTAGGACTCAAAGAAGACATGGAGCTAAGAAGAAAATTAGAGGTTGAGCAAGTTATTCATATAAAAGAGTCTTGAAAACCTATACATAACACCTAACCAAGGAGGAGAATGATATTTAGAAGGTTATAAGGGAAAACAAACCACTAATTATTCAAAATTTGTATCAATTTTCTTGTTAACCTGAAACCTCACATTGGAGACTCGATTGGTAGTGAAGAAGGTGATTTTGAGGGAATTTTTACAAAGAAGGGTATGCTAAAAATCTACTTGCAGATTAAATGGATTTAATGGGTGTCTGTAAATGTGTTTTTATTGTGATTTGAACCTCGACATACAAAATTACTTTCAGATAAGTGTCTAAGCAGGGCTACAAAAAGCCTTAAGGAAGGAATACAGAACTTGTTAGATAAGTGAGACAGTGAAGGAATTGAAACCTGAATTTTTGCACACACCTTGAGGGCCCTAAAGGGTACTAGAAAAAATATTTAATTGGTTTTGGGTAAGTGTGGAAATATCTATCTATCAACCTAGCTATGACACGTGACTTAAGAAGCATTGTAAGACAATTTTACAAAAGGTAAGTCCAATTGAAATTTTGGGTTGTTATGATCCATTTCAAAGGTTGAATTGACATAGGTAAGTGGCTATGAACATGTTGAGATGATTGATTTAGTAGACTAAGGTGAATGAGAAAGGATTGGTCTGATTTTGAAGTTTGTAGATAGTAGAGCACATAACTTGTTCGAGGACTTAGAAGGTCTACTTTTGAGTTTTGATTATTTTGACAATTGAAGTGGTTGAGACTGAATTTACCTTGCATCGGGAATTGTGATTAGATCTACATGATTTTAAAGTCATATTTCTTGAGTTTCATTGATTCAATGTATGTATTTAGATAAAGTGTGTACACATATACATATACACATGTATATATGTATTTGTATTAAAACATACATAATAGGTTTCCTTTGCCTTGCTTTCTGGACTTTATTTTCACTGCCTCTTTATGATGAATATCTATAGGAGTTATGATTATGTACAGAAATATGATTAAAGCTACATTATTTTAAAGCCATTTTTCTGAAGTATGATTCAAGCATTTCAATTATTCTAATCTTCCTATGGTTGGGAATGAAAAGGTATGGTCATTAAAACAATATATGCATTTTTTTAGCAAATGCAAAAAAAATTCGCAACCTTGAACATACATAAACTAAAAAATACTTGAGAAAATACAAATTTAAAAGAATGCAGATTTAATCACATTTTTGTAGATAAACATTATAAACATACAAAGTAAAAGAAGCCCAACCTGGTAGGCAAGTTATCTATTACATATTTGTGAAATCTATACATATATATTTGTGTACATATATACATGTGTACGAGGGTATGTGCATACATGAACCGGCACATTTATATAACTATCATCTATAATATATACATGTGTATGAGGGTATGTGCATACACCGAACACACATTTATAAAACTATCATTTTTTCATAAGGATGCCACTATACCATTTACTTGATGGACCCTGGTGTATGCAGAGGGTATGTGCATACATGAAGCCACACATGTTATAAAACTATCAGTTCTTGTGAGAAAAATCATAAGGAATATAATATACATACACAAGTCATCTATATGTATATATCTTCACACATACATAATATATTTATCGACTTGCTATTAATACTCTCTTATTTGTAAGGATTATTTATGAACTGACCCTGATTAATTATGACCACATTATGGAAATATAGTCGTACTAACCTGTAGAAATTTTTATGAGGCTAGGGTTTTGTGGAAAATATTTTAACATTGAATTGGATGTTTTAAGTGGTTTCTAAGCTTTGAAATTCCTTATTTTAGGAATAATCAGAGATTCAACTTGAAGTGATGGTGATAACTAACAATTTTGTTTTTTTGTGAGTGTATGTTATAAGTGGTAAAACCATGAGAAAAAATTAAACAAATCCTAAGCCATTGTGGAAAAATGAAGTTCAATACCTAAAAAATCTAAAACTATATGTATGCATCGGGACAGTGAGGGTATAGAACTTGGAAGCACTGACATTATATGAATGATGTCTCGATGATTTTTAAGTATAAACCATAATAAGTTAATGGAGCATACCATGATAGAAGATCTAGAAATTGTATGCAATAGGAAATTTGAGTCAAATGACTTTAAATTAATGCATAATTGATCACAATTTTGTGCCCAAAAACAAAACAGGTATAAAATAATGATCACAAAGTCTTGTATATAACTCACCATAAACATGGAGTGAAGAAAATTAGAGGTCCAGACAACGAGCAAGTTCGTTCATGTCAAAATTCTCTATTTCGGCTTGAAAACTGACTATACTAACTACCTGAACAAGTAATGAATGTATTTATAATTCTTTCATAAGGGAAAACATAACCATAATATATTCTTCAAAATTCTCTGTATCGAACTTGATTTCTGTATCTCTCTAACTTTTTTTCACACTTGTTTATCATCGATTATCTATGAAGAAGGTGCATTTTGAAAGAATTTCTCAATTATTTTACAAACATTGAGTTGTTTGACCTTCCTACACTCCTAAAAATCTACTTGAAGTTAAATGGATTAGTAATGATGTATTGGGTAACATGTGTTCACCTTCTTTAGCTTGATTGTATTTGAACCTCGACAACAAAATTATTTCTCATAAATTCCAAGTATAATGTATTTAAATATATTCTTATTAAAAAATATCTTTAAGGAAGGAATACAGAACTTGTTAGCATAATATGATTACAGTGAAGGAATTGAAACCATTCGACTTTGTCACACACCTTTAAAGGGTTCTCCATTTGGGCTGATTTTCCTAAACTTGTTTTATTTATTATGCGGATGCTTGCACGTGCGTCAAATGGATATCTATTTTTCTTGCAAAGTTAAGATAGCTATGACATATGATTATTATGGCATATGTATAGAAAATTTATACAAAATAAGTCCAATGTACAATATAATTTACCTGCAGAATGAAGGTATGTTTTACATAAAAAAGGTATGTCACTATGATTTTATATAGGTAAGTGGCTAAACAACTACACTAAAGATGATTCAAATAAAAATTATTCAAAAGAAAAGACTAAAATTCATGAGAAAGGATATGTCTGATTTAGAAAGTTTGTTAGATAGTAGTCATTTATTTCAAATAACTTTTTAAATTTTAGTATTGGTCTACTTTTACATTAGTGTTTGATTCCGTTGATGGAATTCCCTGAATTCAATTTCGGGAATTGTGATTAGATGAAAACAACAATTTTAAAGTCATGTTTCTTGAGGTCATTGTTTCAATGTAATGTATTTAGATACCAGTGTGTACACATATACAAATTACACAATGTCCTAATGTATTTGTATCGAAATACATACATAATAGGTTTCCTTTGCCTTGCATTAGACTTTATTCCGTCAAACCCTGATGAATTCTATAGGATTGAATGTATGTATGAAATATGATTTTTCTACATTATTTTAAAGCCATTTCCCTGAAGTATGATTCAAGCATTACCATTACTAATATGGTTGGGAAAAAAGGTATGGTCTAGGAAGTGTTAAAACAATATATATTTGAAATGCAAAAAAAATTCGCAACCTTGAATAAACTAAAAAATATTTGAGAAATACAACCTTTAAATTAATGCATATTTAATCACATTTTTGTAGATAAACATTATAAGCCCAAAGTAAAAAAGCCCAACAGGTATAGGCAGATGCAAATCTAATACATATTTTTGAATTTATATATACATATATACATAAATACATATATGACATATATAATGTGTACATGCATATACATGAATCACACAACTATCATCAATAAATATATACATGTGTATGACATGTGCATACACGAATGCAACATCGTTATAAATCTATCAATTCTCATAAGGACTCTGCCACTATATTTACTTGATGGACACCTGGTAGGCATATATGAAAAATGCAGAAGGTCTGATGTGGAAAGTGGTGTGGCATCAATAGGTTTACACTATCCAGACTAACGTGCAAACATTGTAATGTTCTGGTCAAAATTACTCTACTGCGGTGATTTTTCATAAGGTAAATGACTTAATAGCACTTGTGCAACTTGTGAGAAAATTGCATAATTATATAAATGTCTTGTCAGTGTGTACACAAAACACTAATAACAAGTATATATATGTTGTTCACACAAGGAGCAATATCATTTCACTCGACATTTAAATTCTTGTTTACGATGATTATTTATAGAACTGCGATGACTACCTAAAGTTTGATTAAATATGCATTATCTAAATATAGAGCTATTTCTCAAGTATTCATTTCTAAAAAATATGTGTTTTTAAAAATATTTTAACATTGAATTCATTATGTTTTAAGGGCGAATTTAAATTTGATTTTTAGGTCATATGGAATCAGGATCTGACATTATTTTTTTTTGGTGAAAACAACAATTTTGTTTTTTGTGCAGGTAGTTTTAATCAGTGATTACCTGAGAAAAAATTAAACATCCTTAAATAAAAAATATTTAAAACATTAGTGTTGTTCCGTCAGAAGTTTCAATTGAAATGTTACAATACATTGCAAGTCTATGACATTTGATTCCCTCTAAGTCCCTCAAATGTTCACAGACACTCCTTAAATTAAATCCCTAGACAGTTAGCTTGAATGCTGTAATATTTTTTTTTATTGAGTCACATATATTTTCACCTTGGCATACCATGACATCCAAACCATAGGAAGATCAAAATATTTGAAATGTTTGAATAATAATGACTTTAAATTAATGCATATTTAATCACAATTTTGTAGAGCCCAAAAAACAAAACAGGTATAAATGCAAATGTAATCACATTATTCAAATCTCCTCATGTGCCCTAGAAAATTCCAAGTAGTTAATGTATTTAAAATATATTTATTATTGCAAAACCACTTTCCACATCAACATCTTTTGCTACTCAAAATAAAATTTTGCAAAATGATTAAAAAAAAGTTGTCAAAGGATTTTGCAAAATGATTAAAAAATCTAACCTTCATTGTCTGTAGACTTGTCTCACATAACAGACCCCTTGCACCCAATGAAAATGCATGGCTTCTCCATTTGGGCTGATTTTTCCTAGGTTTGCTTTGTGTAGTTGTTGTTTGACCTTCCTACACTTGTTAAAAATCCCTAGAAGTTCAATTGGTGCTAGTGAAGTCTGATTTATTGAGTTTCACAACATTTTCACCTTCTTTAGCTTGATTATACCATGATGCGGATCTATGCTTGCACGTGGTCAAACTTTCGCAACATCCTTTTTTTTTTGCAACATACGTCGTCCCTCATTTTTCAAAATAAAATTTTGCATGTAGACAAGTTCTGCTCGCTTACATTGTGATTAGACTGGCGTCTCAAATAACATGACCAAAATATCCTTGCACCCAATGGAAAATGCATGGCTTCTCCATAGTTGGGCTGATTTTCCTACCAAAATAACAATGTACAATATAAGTCCCTGAGGGGCTTACCTGCAGAATGAAGGTTGAGATTTTGGGACTTACACAAAATTTAAGAGTAGCTTCTTTGTCACTATGATGGACGAGTTTTATAGAGGGATAACATGATTAACTACACTAAAAGATATACCAAAATAAATGTACAATATAAGTCAGTTACCCTGAGGGGCTTACCTGCAGAATGAAAGATTTTGGGACTTACACAAAGAAAAGAAAAAATTACATGAAAAGGTATGTTTATAAAATTAGAAATGTTGTTAATAAGTCATTTATTTCAAATTACTTTCCACACCTAAATTTTTGTATTGGTTTCTTTCCTAACATGTAGATGCACTTGTTCCATTAACTGAATAGGTGTGATGCCACATATCACAATCTTTTCAAATCCTTGGTTGTTATGAAAATTTGTGACATGGTAAGTGTGTTGTGAGTTTAAGATTGACATGCTATAATATTCTTCAAATTTAATTTCTCATTTTAAAAGATATTTACAATGTTTCTTATTCTCATCTCACAAGGTAATAACTAGCAATTGCAAATGAGTTGCAAGTTACGTCGGAGAGGGTTTGACTTTTGTGTGTACAATATGGTTTGGATACAATGTGAAGGTGACTTGTATTTGTATTGCATTACAGTTGGGTGTTATCTATATAAATGTGGCACACTTTTTTTTAATATGAAGGTTGGAACCAAGATCCGGGAACATTATTGTGGGTATGATGTGGGCAGGAGTGTGCACATGCCTTGTACGTCGTGTGACAATTCTGTGTTACAAATTCTTTTTTCCTCTTCCTTGCGTGCTTTTACATTCTTTGTATATATCATTCTTGCGTAGCGTTCAAACGTAAAAGCCTGGTAAGATTTGCAGATCTTTGATGGCACGAACTCTTGACATTGCCGTGAATGTTAGTCCTTGATGGTCAACATTTCCGATGTCTACTGTGGCCTTGTCAAGAGTTAGGCCTTGTGATTTGTGGATGGTCAGGCCCCAAGACATTTTTAGTGGGATTTGGCGACGATTTCCACGTGTGACAGGAGGTAGGGGCAAGTGGGTTGGGTTGAGTATGTACCATGGGGGCCCTTGGTAGTGTTTAAAGTTGACAACAAAAAAGGATGGCAAGTCCAGTGGTTGTGTTTCTAGATTGTACACGACATCGGTCACTTGCCTTAGTGCACCATTAACCAATCCTGAGCTAACCCATAAGTTAGATGTCAACATGATCTCTTGTCTGGTGCATAGGAAAACTATTGGGTCCAGTTGAGTGTCATTGATGTTTGAGTCAGAGTTATGTTTGCTTTGTTCTACGATGCTCATTGCAATTGGTAGGTGTAAGGATTTTAGCATTTGTTTATTGTGCCTGCTTGCAAGGTCCTTTGTTGAAAATAGGTGCTTCTCAGTCGTGAAGATGGATTGCTCTGATGTAGACATGCACAAATTTTTACGTGACATGAGAAGAGACCAATCCTTAATGGTTGCTTCTGCATTTCTGATGTTGGTCAACATTTCTCTGAATTTAAGTTGTGTCGGGTTTAATCCTTGTTGCCTAAAGTTTGTGTCCAAGGTGATCACTGTATCAAAATCATGCCAAAGGGAGCTGCCTATTTTGTTGCCTACATATAATGGTACATCGTTGGCCGGAGGGAGATGGCCTAAGTCACCCACCAAAATCATTGAACATTTACCAAATGGGTGGTTACTATGTTGGGGGAATGCCTCACGAAGTCTTTTGTTGATGTTGTTTAACATTGTAGGACCTATAAAGCTCATTTCATATATGAGTATGTAATGTATGGCACTCATACGCTCTTGGAAGATTGCTAGGGCTTGGCCTTCAATAGGTTTCATGTCGGAAATGGGTATTTGGAGGGAAGAATGTATAGTAGATGATTTTATATTGAATGCAACAATACCTGTTGGGGCTAGTACAAGGATGGAAGATTTAAATTTTCTAGTCATATTTTCAAGCCCATTTCTGATGCGTTGTATGAGGTATGATTTTCCTGTACCAGCGGTTCCCTAAATGACCATCTTCAATGGTGGGTGTTTCCCTTGTTGAGTTGCATGGGAAAGTACAATTGAGTATGCAAGCTGTTGTTTTGATGATAGTTGGAGAGCGTATACTTGGGTAGGTGGAGAAACAAATGGTAGTGAATTTTCAGTGCTGGTAAGGTCTATGAATTTAGGTGCACTTTTTTGTAAGGTAGTAGGGATGGAATGTACCTTCCAATTGTGGTTAATGTCAAAGTCACATAGGCCTATCATGTCTACATCATCAATTGTTGTATTGAGTGTTGGGTGCATGTGTGCTATATGCTCCCATTCAAACAATTATGCATGCAGGGGATTAGATCCCTGTGAGTTATTGTCGTCACTGCTTGTTCCAGTTGTAGTTTCTTCTAGAGTAGTGGCTCTATGTACATGTAAAGGGATGTAGGAGTTTTTCAATTTTCCCCATTGGTTAGTTATTTCAGATGTAGAGATGTCAATGTCTGTTTGGATATGTCGAAAGGGTTTATAAAGTAGAATCTCCGTCAAAACAAAAATCCTCATAGTGTATCGCATCTGGGGCAGGGACATCACTGTATTGGGGGAATACACGAACAACAACATGGGTTCTTATTTGTAGCCATTGAGTAACTTTCCTTTGGCTGTTGTAGGACCAGGAATGAGCAGCCTCAAAGAGGGAGGTGTTCTCTAATTGTAAAGGGTGTTTTATGTATGCATCTATGAATGTAGGGAATTGTAATGTGTTTCCTACATCTATGAGGACACGTTTGAATACCTGTTTACCGCCAAATGGGGTAATAAATGTTCAACTACAACTGGAGAGGGGGAGTTTTCGTAACATGTGGCATGTCTCTTGTGCACCAATGTCCTGATCAACAATAGTTTATGATAGGAATTTGTTGTAGGTGGCCTTTGCAGGGTGATCGACGCTAACTTCATTAGATATCCGTGTCAGCATGTGATGGTAGCTTTCTGATTTCTTCTCTACCTTAGCTGCATATTTTACAATGTATTGTAAGACCGCATGTTGCGACACAATGGGCTGACAGTCAACATTGGCTCGCCACAGTGCCAACATTTTTTTGAGAATACTCTTGGAGTGGCCAAGGGGCTTTATATCTACATTGAAGTGTCCCTTTTTTTTTTACAAGTAGGTTGCCTCACTACATTTTGTGTGGCATTGCACGTGGTTCAACATGTTTTCATAGTCAGCTACAGGGTTGTCTGTAAGTATCCCATATGTGTCTAACAAACACGGGTCATCTTCTTGCGAACGACGTATCCCAAATTTTCCACTCTTAGGTCCCCTTGGATTCCATGTAATTACTAATTGGTCAAAGAAAGTCTTTGCCGCATCAAGTTGAAGGGGGTCATCCCAATCTAGGACCTCCATGATTGGTGCATTTTGAAGCCATATAAACCTGTGGATATGAGCTGAGCCTCTGTGTTGCCATTCGTACTTGTATTTTCACAAAGAGGATCCATGTTGGAAAATGGGGTAGGGGTGGTATTGTATGAAAATCTAAGTGGTAGTGAGCTCCTCTGTACCAGTAGTCAGTGTAATGTAGTTTTTTTTGAAGCACTTCCTCGTAAAATATTGTAAATATATTTTCCATGTATGCAGAGACCATATGGGGACCTGCATGTTCAAGTTCGTGTTTCTCCATTATTGGCCAGTTGTTGTGGGTGGCGTAGGGGCTCCTGGTATTGCTCTGTGTAAATCTGGCCATTTAGTATCTACTGCACTTAAAGTGAAGAAAAGCGTAGGGCTTTCTAGTTGGGTTATCATATCTGCGCTTACACCAAAATGATTTAGTTCCTCACAAATTGGACCCAAAGCGCATTAGTTGCTCTACAATGTGGTCATCTAGGTAGTGTGCAAGTTGCTTTCGTAACATTAAAACCGTGGTAGGAAAGTTGTCCCCTATATTTTTTTGTGAAAACAACAGATGTTGATTGTCTTCTATGGCGCAACATAATGTTGAGAATGATGTAGTAAAAGTGTGGATGGCTTCCAAATTTGTTATCATGGTAATGCATTAGGTGTAATGCGTATTCATGCATGTGAACCCTTTTCATCCATGTTTGGTGGAACAATGCAATTCTTGTATCGAACAATGTTGGAAAAGACATAGAGATAAAACCCTCAGTGTTGTGTTCGTTGACTACGGATGAACCAATGTGTAGCCACTCAATTGACTGTAGTGGAGTTTGTTTTTTGCCTTAAATGAAATTTGTTATCTGGTTAACTTCCGAAGTGGTTAGAGGGAGATAGGACATAAAAGATGATGGTTGTCGCTCATGGGTATGTGGTGGGGAACTTGGGAGAAGGTCTACTTTTGATTCTGCTTCAACATTGTCTGGGATAGTTGAATTGAAGTGTGGTAGGGAAGTAGATATATCAGTACTGTGAGGTGGTAGGGAATGCAATGTAGTGTGGTCTAGGACAACATCCTTGTAGTAAGGGTCATGAGCTATTTTGAATTGCAATGCAGCCAAAACACAAGATCTACTTACAAAGCATTCATAAGCTTTATTTGTTGCTCTAATTCTTTGGATAATTAAGATGTCCAAGTCTACGACGTGCCGAGGCAAGTGTTTAGTTATGGATGAAACATCTTGGGGAAGCATATGGTGTGGCCCCTATATTTGTATTGACCACCTATAGCGTGAGTCACCTGCAATATTGGGTTGACCCTTGCTATCAACATTTCCTCAACTTGTGTAAGTGAGGATAAAACCTTAGGTTGCGGGCCTGGGTCCATGTTATTCCAACTTGAGAAGCGGCGATCAGCTTTTTCAACAATGCATCTGCGACAGGTATTGGCACCTTTGTAAACCCTTGTATGTAGCCCAACATATAATTCATTACAACATGAACATGCGTTTGGAGGTGGGAGGTGATCTAATCTTTGGCGGAATTGGCGTTGCGTATCTTGGAGTGAATGCCTATTCGGAGTGTGTTCTTTGAGAAGGTTGACATGGGTGGCTACATAGGTTAGTGCATGTGTGTTCAAATTTTGTCGTTTCATGTAAGCTATATGACGATGATGTTCATTTAGGTTGTTTTTGTCGACTGCATACCCCAACCGAGCCTTTGCATTTTTCTCAGTTTGTGTCAGGCCTATGCAAAATGAGAAAAAGTGGTAACAGTAATTAGATATATAAGATAGTTAATGCATGTAAAAAGTAGAAGTACTTTTGTTTGTTTGGCGTGAAGTGCAACACTGTATATCAAAACATCATTTTTTGTTTAATAATGTCGATGGTGTTTGCATTTTTGTTATAGAGTGAATTTTTTTACGTGCAAGAGATGTGCGGCCAAAAAATGTGCATGTAACAAATAGAACCAAACTTACGAATGCAAAAACCTATATGTGGAGTAGGTGGTATGGTAAGTATGTATTGGAAAGTTCCTAACATTATGTGTGTACAATATAATATGTTTTGTGAGATAGTGTAGGATCTTTTTCATCAATACATAGTTAAGGGGATGCGATGAATGCATCTAGTGGGGATTCATGCATGTTGAAAGTCATGTCCTTAACCGCAGCGACAACAGTGCACTGGGCTTTCTCTTGTGACTTGTAGACCTCTAGCTTCGTGGATATTTTGAACATGTAGCGGTGGAATAGAATTGGCTTAACAATAGGCCAAAACATGTCGGGTGTTGGTGTAAGAAGTTGTAGCTCTTGTGTTGATATACCCATGATCGATGTAGCAAATTCATAAAAAGTAGTTACCCATGTTGTTGTTGTGCCGTCCTCAATGATGAAGTGTAATGCATATCTGTAGTTGCAATTAGAGACATCATGCTTGCATTTTTGGCAATACCAAGAGGAGTTTGCAGTTAGCTCAAGTTTTTTCTTGCATTGGTTGTTGTTAAAAATTGATGTGCAAGATGGATAACTAAATGAGGACATATTCATGTGTATCATTATTGCTGTGGTGGAGAAGGTGAGTGTTTTACCAAGTTGCGAGGAGGATTTTATGCCCGTGATATCGGTTTCCTCAATTTTTTCTATACTCACTAAAGGGTATGCAGTTGTTGAGTCGAGTGAAGTAAACCATGCACATAGTGCATGAGCCTCAGTTATATCAGGATCAATGAAGATTTGTGTATTGGGGCTCATGGCTAATGTTGTTCCTTTGAAAGATGTAATTTTTGTTCTCTTAATTGCAAGAACCGGTCTTACTGGTGTTTGTGAAGCATATAGTTCACTTAGAAGTTTGCCCTCATTATCACTGAAAGCACCCCATAACATTGCCTCACTACATAGTGTCGAGTTATCACTAAGTAGGACTGTGCGTTTGTGGTTGAAAGTACTATCACTTTTCCTTATAGTGGAGGGGGTAGTAATGGATAGTGCAATAACGAGCAGGTCAATGGTGGATTTGGCGGGGGAGGAGTTGATTTCTGCTATTATTTTGAAACAGAAAAGATATTGAGGTATGTCCATGGATTGATTTGTACTGAGCTTTACAGAGGAGTCCAAGTCTAGGATGATGTCCCAAGGAGTTGCAGAGTCATTGTAATCTTTTTTTTGTAGGCCGCGAGGTGCCTCCTTTGATTGTGTATGTTTTACCTAGTTGTATTTGGTTGTAGTAAGAAGCTACAGCTTGGTCAAAAGAAGTCACCACTATATCTAAACTGCTTTTATCGATAATGTCGAAGCCAAATAGCTGCCCTGTGCGTTTGTTCACGCTATATTTGTTTAGGTAGCCTTTTTTGATGACGCTGCCTTCAATAGTCCAAAGGATTTGGTAAGGATTTAAGTATTTTATTGGCATGAGTTGCATGTAGTCTGCAGGGCATCCTTCATGAGTAGTTGGTGCCAAAGTATCAGTGCGGGATGTTGGCATGTGTATGGCCAGTTGGGGAGGCACAATGTTGGAGGCAATGGAGCCTATGATGGTGGTGGTTCCTAAACAATAAAATACAACGGAAATGAATTAGCAAACGAGTTAACGTAAAGTATGAGGGGGTATGCGCTAAACTAAAAAGTGTGGTAACCAATTTATTGTCCACATAAAGTGTTTTTTTAAGGACATAAGCACGTAAACATATGTACAGTGGGGAAGATGTTCATATAACACAACAATTTTCATGCTCATTCAAAGAAAAGTACGAAACATATGTATGACGACTATAATGTATATCTCGTGAAAGACACTATACAAAACTTCTGTAGGGGGTTTTAAAATGGAACAAGTACAACATATTTATGTAAGCATAGGTTTTTTGAGTCAGTCCTTCAAAAAGAGGATTATGTGGATTAGTATAAAAGAGGTGGGCATATGTATGAGCATTGCAAAGTCATAGTAGAGGTGAGGTAGGGGCTAAAATTATAGGGACACAAGGTAAGAATTGAATGCAGCTCTAATGTAGTGTTCCTCGCCACTAGAGTAGTACTGGTCATAACTTAGCGCACGAAGGAAAGTGTACAACGCTTCAAGCCTAAGGTACGTTGCATCTACCTTGAGCATCATGTCTAAGACAGTGGTTAAATCACTATCGAGAACCATCACTGACGGGATTAGAGACTCTGATATCCTACCATAAATGGTTGAGCATGTAGTTGCAACAGAAGTAGCCAAAGAATGCACAAAAGTTGCAAGCGACGGTTGGACACTTTATATTGAGCTCTGATTGGTGGCTGCCTGGGTTGCATACGACTAAGGGGACCCATTTGAAGTGACCAGATCAATAGGAGGGCTCTCGACAATGGCACCAGAGGTATCATCAGATATCATGATAATGGATGGACTTCCATTTGGAGGGGCCATAGTACCTGAAAATAGCAAACAACTTTGTTTAATATAAAACATTTATCTACTGACAAGTACATAAATACATATACATATATATGTTACGAATTTAAATAATTTGTGTAGTATTAAAGGTGGGAAAAAGAGATATTGCAGAATAACTTATTTTGGACGTGATAACAAGACATCTTGAGTCTGCATATTCCAAATCCCAGACATTTCATCTATAGCATTCGTTTATTCAGAGATTGTATCTTTAGAACATGCAGTATAAGTCCCCATCATGTATACCCACAAGAAATCAAACAAATTGAGGCCAATGTATCTTTGATTGACCAGGTAACAATCTATCATTAAGGGAAATTAATCTACCAGTGCAAATAAGCTAAAAAATATTATCAGTCATTCAAATTCTTGGTATATTTGGGGTGTCTGATTTAAAAAGACTTTGCACACTGTAATCAAATATAAATATGTCTAGTCAAATGGGATGAACTCACCAACAGTAAGGCAACCCATGTCTCCAGCAGACATGTCACAACAACATAATGTAACAGTAATGGAGATTTTTATAGTCTTATTATTATTGTCTTCGGTGTTATTCATGTATAAATCTACAACGAAAAATTTTACAGGAAAAACACTCATAATGGTTAGTCCAAAGACATGACCATGATATTTAGTGAATGTCATGCAATTGAGATGGAGATGTAGTAAAAACAACATTTCAATAGGAAAAATGCTCTGTACATTCTTTTCAGTTAGAGAACTGCTCAAGAATTCAAAACATTGCAAAAAACATTGGCTCGATGAAACTAAAATTGCAAAGCAAATTACTGTTTGATTATCCAATTTGAGGTAACATAATATTTACATATGTCATTAGCAAGGGATTATTCAAAGTAGACGCCTTCTGAATAATTATAGTTTTCAATAATTCTGATAAATCTTCAACACAAAAATAAATAATACAAGGCAACCGATATCATGAATTATAAAACTAAATAGTTATCAGTGACCTTCAAAAATTCAAATCAACCTATAATGTTCAGGAAGAAGTTTCATGAACACTGTTTGTGAGAACGCTGTATGTAAAGATTTTTCAAACCAAAAAGAGAAAGAATAATACTCACAATAGCGCACACTATTAGAAAGTTGTGGTTTACAGTCATTTGAAGGTAGGTTACAACACTTTTTTATGGAGGAAGATTTGTGATTACCAGAAAATGAGCAGGAGAAAAGAAATACGATCTGTGGAGACATGAAAATCCAAATCAAAGGTGAAAATATTGTTGATAGCTGTGAATTCAAGTTCATGAATATAAGAAAATTTCTAAACACGAGGACTAAACTCGCAATTTACTAAACTCACAATTTACATTCTAATAAAAGTGTGCGTGGGCATAGGACAATGAGACTGGAGGAGTCCCTGAAGACAAGGAGAAATAATGCAAGTTAAATTTAAGAAAAATATGCCCCTGCGAGTTGCAAAGGATTTCGAGCCTCCAAAAGATAAATATGTGAAAGAACATAATGAACAAATTGGTGATTTTTGACCCTGTAGAGTTTGAAATGACAATGCAAAAGTCATGAGTTTCTACTTTTTAGCTATAGGGCACTACATACATTTCTTGCAATCGAATGATGTTTTGGATACTAGATCAATGGTATTAAATAATTTGTAATGAAATCAAGTTGTTAGGGACTGAGTTGTCCTCTCATCCTTTATATGCTATGGCATATGCCAAGATAGGGTATTTGCCTACTCTTTGAAACTGTTCTGGTTATGTGAAATCAAAAAGCAAAAAAAGTAGACAGTGACTTAATTATACAAAGGGAGCATAATAGAAAGGCCACAATGGCATAACAACAAAAATGTAATTTGCAAACCTCTTATATTTCTGAGATGTGGTGTATATGAGGAGTGAAGGGTGTTGCAGGTGCTGACAAAACCAATCCGGTGGAGGTGGTGCAGGATGGAAACTTAAAAATGCAGGGGTGTTTTTATAGACAGAGATAGTTTAAGCAGTCGTGTGAGAGAAGGACAACAACTAGACAAGAAAACAAACACATAAAGGCAGCTACAATAGATCCACTACTGTTTCAACAACTAATAGTTATGACAGGAACAATTTTAGAGTCATTGATTGGATATGCATGTAGGAGGGCAATCTTGCAGATTACAAAGTTATAATGGCGGCTATATGTTCCCTTGTAAATTGCTCGACGTAATATCCAAAAATTAAAGGAAAAATCCAATTGAGAGGGTATTTATACAGCAGTGTTGCATACATAGTATCGGAGACAGATGGGATTGTGGAGTAGGTGACTGGGAGGTTGGGTGGTGTAGCTGCAAGCTGACACGATTACTATCCATTGTTTTTTGAAAGGTTGAAACCTGTTCACAGTCTGCATTGGTATTCGGTTCAGACCTTCTCCATCTGGATAATATCTAATTCCATCACCGTAAAATGTTATATGCAGTGTGTTGCTGGAAATTGACACTTTCCAGCAATGCCTTCTTCAAAGTAAACGCCTTCCGGCAAATTATATCTAGGAATCGATGCTCCAATAAAATGAAGTACAACTATTATTTTAACTATAGTCACCATGCATAAATATTTTAAAATGAAAAAGAAGCATTGAGAGGCATAACGGTGGAAGTCACTAAAGGAATGAAGGGAATACATACGGATGCCAAATGATGAAGAATGGAAAAATACTAGGAAAAAGTAGAAGCATGATATCTAAATCGGGATGATCTTTCATTGCCTCTTTTTACTGTTCTTTGTTGATCATTTAGATGGATTGTATGGTTGTTAGAAAAAATCATAAACATTACAATGTGGCCGGAGAGATCTAGTATTTTGACGGTTGGAAGCTATGCACGATATATTCATCGTCCTAGACCTAGACTATCTACGCAAATTATTAGTAAATTGTAGCTGTTTTATTAAAGCCCGCATTATGAAAAAAGAAACTGTAACACTCTACACAGGTATGGAGGGAAGGGAAGAATTTCATTTGAAGGTGGAAAGAAATGTGAATGAGCAGTGGGCGATACCTAGATATATTAATCCCACACACAGGCGGGGAACGAGTCATGTGAAGCTAGGGCGGGTACAAATAGACAAGGGAAGGTAAAAGGAAATCATACCTTTCTCGGCCTTTTGGCTAAGATCAAGTGTAGTATCTGTTCTTATCAGTTTAATATCTGATACGTGATTCAATGAATCACACGATATTAAATTTATTTCTTTAGGGGGAGGGTTCAACACAGGTAGCTTGCTATCAGAACCCTCGCGCGTCGCTTCTGTATTGCACTACTGCAGAAGCCTGGCGCGCCCCACACCCCCCAAATCATAACACTAAACAAAATTTACTCACTAATAATGATCTGCGTCTGCGATTTCAATCCAAGATCTGCGTCTTACAGGTCAGATTATCTATAATTTCTGTGCTACAACACCTTGTTCAAATTTTAATAGATTATTTTTTATGGTAGATAAATGAATCGAAGCATCAGAGATGTAACACTTAATTCGTTTTTCAAATCTTTGCCGAGTGTTTCATGGACTCGTGGAAATTCCGTATTCAGCCCTTGAAATGTTTCAGGATGTCAACATTGCTTACTCTATTCTCCTTAAGCTCTGCTCATTACATTGTTTGTTTTGGAGGGAAATTTATCATCAATTTCTTCCACCCCTGATTTACTTAGATTTCAGTCTAGTGCGTCTCTTAAAACGGTCTTAAGTTCAACAATATAAACCCCTCGGATGGAATTTGACAAAATGCATGCCTGAAACTAGATATGTGGTCTCAATGAGTACAATGATAGTAGGATATGCACGAAAGGGGTTTGTTGAAGATGTGTTTACTGGGTGATTATAGAGCGTACAAGAGTTTGTGGTTACAATTAAATATGCTCCCAGCACAACTGTTGGACGCATACTTGATGAATGTACATTGTATTTTAATCGTAAGAGTTGATCTCTAAGACATTTATATTTAGCTAGAGTTAATTTCATTGCCTATACTTTTTCAAGAAAACAAAAAATGCCACTTAGGAAAAGACAAAAATGTGAAGTAAAAAATACTCTTTTGTTTATCCCTATTAATGTAGAAGACTACACCCAGGAAGAGGCAGAAGCCATAGAAACCATTCTTGGCGATTCCTATCGCTTCCGAGCAAGTCGGCCAAGAACGGATTCAGATATTGCTTCAGCATTCGTCTTATTTTGCCTCCTTCACCCCGATCCGGTGGAGGTTGAACTCGTTGCCATGGATGAAATCTATGCTGTTCATCGGGTTGGTTTGCATGATCAACTAGTGAATTTCTCTCTCCCAGATCCTCTTCTGTGGGTTGAGGAAGTTGACGAGCACGCTCTTGGTTCTGGTCGTGGCATCCAGTGGCTCTAGGGGTAGTACATAGACTTGGTTACCTTTGCCCAAAACTTCCACCCTTCCTTGGACCGGTGCTTTCTTCCGGCGGTCGACATTGACGCTGTGCTCTTCTCGGTTCACTCGGCAGTTGACCACCACAACGAACTCAAGGATCGAGCCGGTGTTGCCTTTGAGCTGCTGCTTAAGGCAACCAATGAGCGTGCATGCTCTTCCTTTGGTTAGCCTGTTCAGCCTCTCCGTGCCTTTCGGTGTTTCGGTCGTAGTTCTGTCTTCCTTCGGCGCTCTGCCCTGTTTTCAGCACTTCCTCTCTTTCTTCTTCCATCCTTTCGCATGTTTCTCCCTTCCTCTCTCCTCTTCTCTACTTCACTTCTTTGTTGTAGGGTGGGGCCCCCAACCCCTCCGGTTCATAGCTCCAGTCAAAAGCGTTTAACAATAAAAAAAATAAAATGTAGAAGACTACACATACAACTAGCAATCGCACGTGAAATGTATGATAGAAATGTCAAAGGGGATCTATCACAGAAATCAAACTGGTGGGGGAGAAACAGAAGGAGAGGAAAAGGGGCGAAGAAGTGGAAGGGTATTTGATTCAATTGAGAAAGAATATATGTTAATTGTATTGTCTTTGTATTTTTAGGAAGAACAACACCACTGATCCATTCAAGGAAATTTGACATTGTTTGCATGGGATCAAAGAGGGCGGTGTGGTCTTTTCCTAACCTAGTTTACGTGTCCCGTTGAGGACCTTGCCAACTACTGGTTTTTTCTCTAAATTTCCGCAACATAACGTAGTATGAATCAAGTAAGGTCCAAGTGTAAAACTATGCTTTTTTACAATGTCAAGTGGGGGGCATTGTTTACAAAATGTTTATCCTCTTGTTCCTTATGAGAGAATATTTGTTTGTAATTTAATTTGCGTATTGCCGAGCTGAGAGAAATAAGAAAGCGAATATGGATGCAGTTCCAGTTATTTGGCTTCATATGAGTTGAATAAACAATAATCGTGATCACAACCCAACCCGAAGTAGATCCCAATCGAAGGAAGAGGAATTGAAAGGATGACTCTTTAGAGAGATTTTATTAAGTTGTCCAATGTGTTATTTTCCAATGCTGCTCAACACCTCATGTCTTCCACATATGTCGTTTTCAAATTGTGCAATGGTGTTTGGGCTTCAAAGTTTTTTTTTCTTCTCCAATAATATTTTTTGAACCTCATACATTAAACTGTGGGTATACTAATATTAGTTATCATCATTCAATGAGAAAATCTTGAAGAAAGTAATAAAATTAATAATAATTATAATATACCAAAAATTCAAAAAACAAATAACAAACCTTTTGATTGATACATTTCAAAGGTTTTAAAATAAATATATTTTTAAGATATTTATTTTTTAGTTGTTGGTGGGAACACCTTACATTATTAAGAAAATAATAATATACATTTAATAAATAATAATTTATGTGAACGCGGCGGCAGTCCAACAGACAAGCAAAGCAACCAGAAATCTAATTTTATGAAGGGGAGGAACGGTCGCTGAAGCATGCAAACCATTTCGAGGAGGAAATACGAAGGATCTTGAGCTCATATGTCAATTTTAGATGCTTGGATTCCCACTCCAATTGAATTTATCGCCTCTCTACATGTAGTTTGAGCTCTTGAGATCAAAATTTGGCCAACGTTTCTAGGTTGTTGAACTTATTAGGGTTTGAGTGGAAAGCAATATGTTTTCAGAGGCTAGGTTTTGATTGATTTCAGGATGGAAAAAGTATGGCAAAGAACAGTGGAAGCGGTGTTAGACGGACATGAAGATACATACCTACATCTATTGTGCACACTTTAACTTTGGACGGAGTCGTTAAATGCATACAGGTCGCCTTCCCCCGCCATTAAATGTACTCCACCCTATACCCAATTCCACTCTTGCAAATACATGGACACATGGACGACGTTGATAACTCAAAGAGCGTTGATACATCCGAAGTAGGGAATGGTCAAGATTAATTCTGTAGCCATTTTATTAGAAACCGCTAGGTCATTCTAACTGAAAGACACGTCTTTGGCATAACAAGGTTTTATCTTATCTCCAACGTGTAATGCCCCGCCCGGGACACCAAAAAAATCAGGTCAAAGTAAAGCAAAAATTTAGGGTAATTTTTTTTTTTTTCAAATAAATGCTAATGTTGGACTTTTCCGACCCCAACAATAATTATTTTATAAAAATCTGATTTACACAAATTAAATTTCCAACCTAAATTTTTATTACAAAATATGATTACCCTACTAATCCTTTAGTAGGATCTCATTTGAAATTATACACACCCCTTGTTATTTAATTAGATTCCCCCCCCTTTTATTTTATTTACCCACACACCAGCCTCTTAAACTTTATTCCCCCATTCACATTTAGAATACACTTGGCTCCAAAAGAAAGTAGGCTTGATTGTGGACCCTAGGATCAAAATAGATCCCAGCCCTAGATTCAATTTTGCCCTAACTTTCCTTAGCACCTCTTTAGCTCTTTCTTCTTCCTTTCTTTTTCTTCATGTTGTAATCTGCAAGTTTTAGGAGAAGCCATGAATGGTCATGAAGGAAATCCAAGTTTTTCTTGTATTTTATCCTTGATCTCATTTTTATTATTATTTTTGCATTGCAGTTTAAGATGGAGAAGATTTTTTTTTGTTTTCAAAGATTGTTTCATTGTAGCAAAGATTTGTGAGAACCCAGGGTTAAATCTCTGTTTGTTCTTCTTTTATTTATTTAATTTTCTCTTACCAGGTGAAGATCTGGTTGTGGATGCCAATATTTTACCATTTGAAAATACAAGTAAAATGATGTATTTAAACATGTGAAATAAACCGAGTATGCATTCACTTGAAAGAAGAACTCAGATTGTATTTAAAAATCCGTCGTTAAGAGGATGGAGCCGGCCTGAGAGGTAGAGGTCGGCGGTTTAGGCGTTGGAGGGGTTTGCGCGGAGATGGGGAGAAAGGGGCAGTGTGGAGGAAGGGAGGTGGTGCGGTGCTGTGCGGGGGTGGGTGACAGCAGGGAGGCCGCGATGGATGGGGAAACGGGGATGACACAGGGGGCAGGGAGCACAGCGGCGGGAGGGGCTGCGCAGGGAGGTGGAACAGCGTGGGGAGTGGGGAGGGGTTCGGCCCTCCCCATTTTTGTTTTTTGTTTTTTGTTTACATTGTTTTCTTTGCATTTTTAATAGTTTTAATATTATATATATATATATATATATATATATATATATATATATATATATATATATATATATATATATATATATATATATATATATATATGTCTTAACTTATCCCTAATACATTGATTCACAGTATATTCATATAACATTTATAAATATTATTTTGTTTAAGTAAGACATAATAACCTTAAAATAAAACTATATTGGGTACATATATATTTTATTATCTTGTACACAATGCAAAAGACATAAATATTTCATACTATGAAAACTTCAATCTAGTTTATTAGCTTGAAAAGACAAAACTTAAATTTTTTTTTTATAACTATTTATGTTAAGATAATTTACATATTTTGAGATAAAAGAAATGTAACAGGGTATTTCCAACAAGAAAAGAGACTTATGCCTTAAAAATTTCAAAGGAGATTACCTATTCAAGTATGATTTACTAATAAGAACAACTCATTAAATTTCACATGGAAGGAAACAATGAAAGAAGTGTAATATTTCCATACAAGGTTAATCCTAAAATTCCATAATATACTAACTTTCTTTTAAAAAGGCTGCCATCAATTTCCTATTAAATAGATCAAACTTGTTACAACATTGTTTTCCAAGGAGCTTGAGCTCTCAACCACACCATGATTCCAAAATGTTTAAAATACATAAGGGTTCAAGCAATCAAGTTCTCTTTTCAAGAATGAAGCAATATTCCAACAACATATGTTGAATCAAGATTACATGAGAATTTCAACTCTCAAGAGGGAAATTTCCAAGACAAGAAGAGAGTCAAATAAGACCATGCCACCAAATTACTTTAGCAAACCCCAAGCTCAAGGCTCCAACTTTGTATGCTTTACAAGGATCTAATTCCAAGAGAATCATGGCTTGTTAACCACCCAACCTTTAGGCATCATTACATGCCTCTCCCAAGGTTGGGATGCATGCTAGCCTCCCCCAAGCCCATGAGAAAGAGGGCAACTAGCAGAAACTTGCACAAGATGGAAGTTGAACTAATCATAACACAAGCACACATAAATAGGACAACACAAAACAAAACTCCAAAAATTACAAAGAGGAGAACCCATGTTCTTCCTCAAAAATGGGGAAGAGAGGAGAAAGTTCTCCAAAAATTTCTTGCACCAAGCAACAAACTCCATACCCTCCTTATTGCTCCTAATTTCAAACCAAAACCCTCCTTATTCCTCCTCCCTTTCTCCAAGTCCTTCTTGGAAGGGTTTTCAAACCCCAAAGGGGCTTCCTTAGCAAGAATGGGGAAGGAGATTCAAGCAAAATAAATCAACTTCCCCACCTCAACCATTGAGGGGAAACACTAAGACCCTACAACGCTTGTCCATCAAGCCTTGAGGATTGAGAGGGAAATTCCCTCTCTCTTCCCCCACACTCCAAAACTCCATCATACCATATGATGGAGGGAGTGAAAAAAAGCAAGCAACCAAAATCTACATACCACAATTAACAATCTCAAGCAACCAATCTATCAACAAAAAGGAAAACAACACAACACAAAGATATAAGAGCCTACCTCAAGGAAAGCTCTCCAAAAAGCTTCCCAACTTCAAGTTTCTCCACTCTTGACTCAAGCAATTCCCAAGCTCCAAATCCCCCCCAAGCATCCAAGCAAGAAATTCCAAAAGAAAAAGTCCCTCTCTTTTCCCATGAATGGGAATTTGAAGAGGAGCAAGCAAACATCCTCACAAATGAGGGGGTGACATGTGTCACCCCTCTCCCTCATCAAGGTCAAAGATGCCAAAACAAAAGAGAGAAAGGGTAAAATTATCTTTTTGCCCTCTTCTCCCAAATTCCGTTAAATGTAAGCAAGACAAAAAAAAGTGAAACTTTTAATAAACACTCAAATCCACATCCCTTACATGGATGTGACCAAACAAGTGGTAAAAAGGGAGGGAAAACTCCCTCAAGCCTTGAAAATAAGCCCCCCCACCCATTAGGTAGGGTCCAAGGGCTCATTTTTGTGTTGGGGGAACTCCCAAGCTACAAAGGGGTCCCCAAAAATGCCCAAAATACCCTAATTTCGGGTTTTACATTTTTGACACAAGGGTAGAGGGTGTGGGGACCACCCAAGGGTCTCACATGTGACTCTAAACCCTTGTGATTAAGTGACTCATTAAACAAAATCTAAAATTTAAAAGAAAGTGGGATTATTAACTCCCAAAGCAAGTTTACATCATAACCAACTACCCTAACCAAAATTAATAATTCAAAGCACAATATATTACATACATTGGGGTCACTCATAGTGCCCAAAATTAATAATCTCCTATACTAAGGCTTCACACAATGAACATGGCTAGGACTCGGCCCGTGGGCTGCTTGTGCAAGATTGAGTAGCTGGCCTGAATCCCACGTTCTCCTGTAAACCTGTCACCTGCACACTCATTGCACACATTAACCGCACCTGTCCGATACAATATAATTCAATGACATAGTAAGATATCAACGCGTTTTAAACTAACCTAACATCCTACTGTAATCAAGATGCGACAACGTGCACAATTCTACTCCATATTCCAAGAGTTAGACAAGGTACGTGACATATAACCATATAATTCCACATGCAACAACTATCCATTATTATAATTATGTTCCACACATAGCAACATATCCATTAGTATCCATGACATTATGAGAAAATGTGACAATTATAGAAATTAAGCTAAATTGGCGCTATACGCCTAAATGTCCACATATGTCTAATAAGATCAAATCTCTAAATATAATGTCCAAGATATAACCAATCACTGTCAAAACATGTTTATGAGCAAAGAACAACAAGCTACTGAGCTATAAAAAGTGTGGGCACTACACAACAATACATCTCAAAAACCACCCACAGAGGTGTCTGAAAAACCACAGTATTATATAACAAGGTTTTATCTAATCTCTAGCAGCATATAGAACATCTCAAAAACCACCCATAGAGGTGGCTCAAAAACCATTTCTATCTGATTTTTAATAATATTTTCTAAAAATAAATTAGTAGATTGTTTGTAACATATAGAACATCTCAAAAACCACCAGTAGAGGTGGCTGAAAAACCATTGGAATTTGATTTGTAATAATATTTTCTTAAAATAAATTAATAAATTGTCTGCAGCACATAGTGATAGAACATTTCAAAAACCACACGAGTGCCTCAAAAAACAATTTTAAATGGTACGCTTCAGACATCTACATTGAAATCTTACTAACCCCCCACCTCTTGCAGAAATCTAAAACCCAATATCATATTCTTCATTACAAAATATAAAACCAAATGCAATAAAACAGAGTGATCAATAAAGTAACATCCTAATTCGATGTTTGAACTCTGCTAAAAAAATACAAAAGCATTGAGCATTGTTTTGTTTAAACACAACAATAAAATAATAATGATAATTAATAGTCTGCTAAATAGGTAATAGCTGGCTTAAGATAAACATATTGTTCAAGTTATGTTTTCATGATACATGCATTTCAAAAGTACCAAAAAAAAAAAAACTACAAATAGGCAAGAAGAAAAATGTTTTTAACTTTCAAAAGCTAAAAACAAACAAGATTTTTACTTAAAAATCGGAATCAAAAAAGGGAGAAGAAATCAATAACCAAAATGGTTGTAGCACCTACAACTGTTGAGGAAGACATAAGTCAACTGGATTCGGAAAAGGGGAAAGACATAAGTCACCTGCTCATGAAGAACATGTTTACACAATTCGAAATGTGAACCCTACTCAATTTAAAATAAATTGAGTATTAGCTAAACTAATAAATCCATTAACTATTTAGGTTTATATTCGATAAATAAAATGCATACACCTGTAAACATCATGAATCACACAAAACCCCCTGCAGTCGAAAGTAAATTCAGAATTATATATGAATTTCTAAAACAAATGCAACTTATATAATCAGGAGGACAATGCGTTACAAATTTTAAAATACAATATCTTGCTCAGGGTAAACATTTATGTGAAGAGGTACCAAAAAGCATTAAATAACTTTAAAAAACTACCAAAAGGTATAAACTAACTAAAAATAAAAGCCACACAAGTTTTTAATTTATCAAGCAAATTCAGAGCATAAGGGTAAAGACAACCTTTTCACGAGACAAGAACATTTATTGCTAGTTCCTTATTGAAGTACTAATCAAATGTTATATTGATGAGCTATTTATGATTCGGAAAGTAGCCACATTAATTGCTATAATACATAACACAACAAATGAGGAGAAAAACAACAATAAATCAACATCTAAATCAGATTCCCCTACAAATAGTGAATTCAACTGCTTAGGAAGAACAGAGGAACATATTCACACAGTTCAAAATTTAAACCCTACTCATCAAATAAACAAGAGTCTGTAAACACAAATCAATGAACCCATTCACTATTTAGTTTTATAGTCGATAACTTAAGGAATGTCATAAATGCATACCCAATGCATCAACTAAAAAAGAGTCTGTAAACAACAATAAAACAAAACACCCTGCGGTGAAAATCAAATACAGAATTATATACGAACCTCTAAAAAGATGCAAAACTTATATCAGCAAGGCACATAACTGTCAAAACAAATTGATATTCCCTACCAAATATAGAGAACATGTCCCAATTTTTTTATCAGTGCCTCTTTAGCAACATTCACTCATAAAAAAAAACCTTTGAAACTTGCATCAGTCAGAATACGAAAGGAACTTCTATTGAAATGTAAAAAAATTAACTAAGGGTCGTGCGTCAATTGATTCGTACTGCATGCGTAACAAATAAACCCTGAAATCTAGAATAAAACAATTGAGTATCTTCATCATGACATGTATTCGCTAAGTTTATGTAACGTTAAGACCAAAGCGAATGTACACTGCAAATTTATCCCTTTTGCATTTAAACATGCTAAGAATCGATATAAAAATAATAAAAAAAGGCTAATAAGAGAACACCCTGGTATGAACATATCATGAAAGGAAAACTACAAGTAATTAAACTCAAGCTTATAGCGACATTAAATCAATTAAGGTTAGGCCTACCTTGCGAAAAGAAGGGAAAAACCCTGGTATGAACTGGTCATGTTCAGCCTCAACAACAACAAAAACAATAGACATGGACACAAACATGGTCTAGTTTCTCGGACAACACTCTATTTAACTCCCGAACATCATGTTGCATGAAGAAATCATATGTATCCGAACAGAAATATTTTGTCAGCTCTTTTATTGCAACACTATGAAACTCTGTACGGCCAATGGAATGCTAACAGATGGCATGTCATTTTCAGTTGTAGGCATGTGATACACACTGTGATAATCATTTAAAAGTAACGAGACAATCATCACTAGGATAATACACTTATCAAGCCCATAACCCATGATGGAGAAACCAAATTATAGCCAACCAATTAACAAAATGTAGGAAATGAAAGCTTCAACCAATCAAACTATGAGTAGTAAAAAAAAAACGCATGCAAGTAAGGAAATGAAAGAAAATAGCCATGAATGGTAGATAATGATAGTAACTATTGCTTCTCTGATCTAGTGCAAAAAAGGACAACAATGGAACTATTAAATAACTTTTATGAAGTGAGGAACATGATATAGTATTTGAAAAAGTGAGTTCATGTAGCAAGTAGCTCCTGAGTCCCACAAACCCTGTTTCTTTCTTCGAGCCATATTTCCAACAACTATCAAATTTTTGGACGACAACATCTGTTTCTACAACAAGTGAATCGTTCACTAGATAATTTCTCCTATAGGAATAAAAGATGCGAAACCCCAATCACTCTCTCGAGCATTGAACTGAGTTACTGTATAAAGTGCTGAAAGATTTGAAGTATAAATGTTTTGGCAAGGGGCAGGTATAATTGATCTATATATTTCGGAGTTGGTGTTCACAGGAAATCTCAAGGAGAAAAGAAACCCAGATATGCCAGCATGACAAATAGGGGGACATCTTTCTGCTCCAGCGAAAAGTTCACATAGTAATCTTGCTGAGATAAGTAATTCATCATATGTGAACAATACCTTTCAAGAGAATTGAAAATATGTAAAATGCTAAATGCTTCTTGTGGACACGATGATAAAATAAGGAGGTGAACCGCTGCTTATTGCCCATGTCCTGCAAGAAGATCTCTGTACTTAGTTTATTAAACGACTGTCAAGTCCTACTTCCTATTAGAGACAAAACAAAGTATGAGCATTGATCCATCAATTTATTTTACCAAAATTGCAATATGCTAAGCCATATATAATAACAGAATTCAACTTTTAAACTTAAAAAATGGGTGGCTATGGTTAGTAACTATGATCTTTCTTTATTGGTTTCTATTCACTAGAATTGCAATATACTACATTGCATACTAATAGTATCTGACTTTAAACTTCAAAAAAGGATTGGCCATGGTTAGCAACCCTAATCTCTACTTATCTATCTATCTCTTTTGACAATAAGACAAAAGCAAGACATCCTACTGTAGCCCAAGCTTTAGCCCGTAGCAAACCTGAACACTATTCTATGTGAGAAAAGAGGTTTACTTCGTGACAGAAGAAGATAACTCGAGCATCGAGACCACACTGGTGGAAGAGCCCTGCTATTTTCCTATGCTCCCACATATTTTTCCGAGTGGTATTAATGACAGGCACTGGGTTCCATCCATCTTGGGTTGATGTGTGCTTCAATAACCACGCATAGCAAATTGTTGCCACCATAGAGCTTAGATCTGCAGTGCACACAAAAAAGTACAAAATGAGAGTGAATGGAAAATCAAATACACCAATAACCTAGTTAGAAATTGTAAAAAAATATTATGTTTATAACTTACATAGGTCAGGCCCTGAAAGAATAATTTTGACACGCTTTGAACAGTCCTCTGCAGGTACACCGCTAAGCTTCAAATTTTGTCTTCTCAAGAAGCTATTGAGACAATCAATATTATTTATCCTAAATGAATTTTAGTTTCCACAAAAATTTTCCATATTGTGCAGCAGCAAATCTTTAGGCTTTTCAGGAAAAAATGACCTTTTGTGCACGGATTCTTGATGTCTTCTTCGAGGGAAGAAACCCTCCTCTTATTCAAGGGCCTCTAATTCCTTCGATTAGTTAATAACAGAGCTGCTCCGTTGTAAATGGGGTATTAGTTCCTGATCATAATCATGAGCTTTACCCCTCCTAATAGAAGAAGATCCCATGAAATAGTGTCCTCCTGACGAGTTGTAGTTTCTATCTTTTAGGACTCCCCATTCTAGAATGTCATTTGATGATTTGACATTCATACATAATGACTGGTCCTGCTCATATAAGTAATATTGCTCATGCTGTCCATTGTTTACATTTTGTGATCGTCTTCTCTTAACAATGTGTTTAAACCATCGATGCAAAGCTGCAGCTCGAGACCTGGCTTCATTAGTATGATGAGAAGATAAAATTTTACTGGATTTTGGATGTTTATCAATTGACTTTTTGCAGCCTGATTTTCCAGAAGAATTACATATAAACCTTTCTTCTGAACAAGATGATGAAGATTTCAAAAGGAAGTTTTCTCTTGCATTATTGGCCTTCTGTGAAACTTCAATATTGCCCGAATTTCCGGGTTCCTTTAAAACACCAGTGCCGCCAACCTCTGTAGGTGCTTTAAGAAAGCTAGCTTCATGTTTTTGTGATTTATTCCTAATGAAGTCCCTGGATTCTTTTGAAATACTACCACGTGAAAATGAGAAATCCATTTCCGGATGCCTAGCTGAACAAGAAATCCTATCAAAAATTTTATATAAACCCTTAGGATCCTCACTGGACTCTTCATTTTTCTCTGTTTGCACTAATGCATTAGAAAAGATTATTCTTCTTTCATCTGGTACTCTTCGCCTTTCACCATGCTGTCGGGATGAACAAGGAAAGTGATCACACTTATTCAATGGTTAAGCCCTTAAAGTTATGGTTTAACAGATTGAAAATGGAATGAATAAATTATATAATTTAATAAATCAAATAATCCTTACAAAATATATGGTAAAACTCTGATGGAAGCAATAAGTACAACATATCCATCTTTTAAATGACAGAGCCCTGCCCTGAGATTATATGGACGGTGGCCCAAAAAAAAAAGTAATACAGAGCAATATAATAACTATATGGATGGTGGCCAAAAAAACAAAGTAATACAGAGCAATATAATTAACGAAGAACTAACCATAGATGTGAAGCATAGGAGTCAATGGTGATCTTCCTCCCCGTCAAACCCGCATCTCTGTGAGACCCTCCAATAACACAACACACAAATGGATTCAGGTGAAAGATGGTGTTCTTGTCTTGGCGTGTTGCTTCAGATCAGCCCCAATCTGGTCATTCTTAACAGTCTCCTCATGTTGAGTGTAGATGAAGAACATTGCGCACACACTCAGGAACCATGAAACCTTTTTCTCTTCTCTACTTGATGGACACCTGGGTTTTGCCGTCAGGTCTCAGCTAGGGGCAGGTGTTGAGTTTGGTGGCAAGGAAGGGGTGAGCGACATGAGCTCAGGGGTCTCATTGGCAGTGACGCTGAAGATATGATCTTGATCGCATGTTGTAATTCCATCGGGACACTTGGTGAGATGGCCATGAAAATACGAACAAAACCCTACAAATTTTTAGCAAACATGGGTCACAACTCGCTACACAGACAGAAAAATGCGGCCAAGAAGTGAAACTTGTAGTCTGTCCTCTAAACATGCTATAACATTTGGACATCCATGATTCCATCCATAGGAATTGATTCCCCCATGTATTCAAATTTAGCGCTGAACTAAATGAGAGCCGAGATGCATACGTGCAAAATTAGGGAATAAGACCCAAAACGGATGTCGAACAGGATAAGTGAAGGAAAAATTGCCACCACTGCAGGTTGAAACGTAGTTGAGGATCGCAAACAAAACCCTCGCAAACTAGAAGAAAAATACCCCCACAGGAAAATAACTCTCCAATCGCGGAAAAATGTATTGCGTGTGGCCGACCTTCACCATTGCGTGTGTGGCAATCCTTCGCAAATAGATTAGGGTTTCCAGATTGCATCTACAACTCGCGAGTAGCAGCCACGCATACACGAATGTCAATAATGTGTCAAATTTGAGGAGTTTTTGTTTGGAGATCGTTGGATTTCAATGCATTTCTGACAAACAACTCTGCACCATCCGATTTCTGACTATTGTTAGAACCAACAGGTCTAAGATCACTACAAGAACGCCTTCGGCGTAATAATCACACCTACCCTTGTATTGAGAGTGTTTTGTCACAATTTAATCTTTGTAAAGACCATACATCTAAATATAATGTTGGAGTTTTCTTGTTTGATGCCTTCTTTGTTTTGCTACACTTTCGATATACTTATGTTGAAACAAGAGTTGGCATTATAGACCACTTTCTCACTTGCTTACATAGAGGGGATAAAGGTGCATTGACATCTCTGGGACTTCTCTAAACTCTTACACAGTTTTCCAAATAAAACTAACACTATGTCAAACTCTGGAAATCTTAGAAAATTAACTAGAATTAGATTTCGAGAATCTTTATACTTTGCATGGAATACATGATCCTCAAACATATTTACACCGAATGAAATTGTCTGTAGTTACCAGCCATCAATAAGGGGGACCCACTTATGGGGTGATATTTTTTTGTATATAATGGCTATCCAAGTGGCTTGACATATCAATATAGGTGTGGTCGGCAACCAAACCCAATAGCTATCTCCAATTTAATGTATCGACACATGCCCTTCCATATTGTATTTTATTCCATGATTTAAACCCCCTTTCTAATCATTATGAACCACTATTTTGGAAAAAAAATGACAACTATATTGTTTCCATTAGTGATGGTCAATTATCGTTCTCTTCCATATCCAATGAACGACAAATTTGTCATGTCTCATTCAAGAAACAACAATGACGATTGCATTGATAGCTTGTTTGGTTCTATTTGTCGACTTTCTAAAAATGCATTTGACGTATAATGTCTTCGTCACTATGTTGTACAATATTTTTGCAACTCCTATCTTTGTGCATGTGAAAAAGAAAATACTTTCTTCTCCGATTGGCTTAACCAAAATTCTATACAGGGCATTCAAGGCATTGCAAACTGGTAAGGGATTGTAACAAACATAGCCATGACATATCACCCCCACACAATGGAAGAATATGAAATTTATTTACACTGGTTGTCTATTTTCTTTGATGTGAAAATGCAATTGTGGCAACCAAACCCATTGCATGCTTCTAAAATATATGCTATACAATGCTGCCATCTAAAACATTATTGGCTATACAATGCTGCCATCCAAACATGGCACTTAATTACTTATATTATGTTAGAGCGACTTTTGATAATCCAAAGGCTCAAATTGCACTCACTGTTAGTTTTAATACTAGCAATCGCATGTGTACAATGCAATGTGAACGCCGAACGGTATATGTTATTTGATTTAGAGGGATAGTTTTTTTTTTTAGTTGATTTTGTTTAAACTACAAAGAAAAGAAAGAAAAGAAAGAAAGAAAATAGAGGTGAAGAATAAGGTTGGTGTCCTAAAGCCCTGAATGTAAATTGAAAATGCTTCCTTGATGGTAGGGATGGGTGATAACTTATGTTTGTTTACCTGTAAATCTTTGGGCTTTTCATAAAGGGTGGAACTTGAAAAAATCCGCACATGTTGACAACATGTGAACTCGCGGATAGTGGAGAAGATTGTGTTATATATTTTTATGTATTTTAGAATTAAGTGTGTGCTCTTCCTAATGATTAAAAATGAAGTCTCCACGCATGTAGGTACCTAGTACAAGTAGAAATAGAATCGTCCCACCCGCGTTCGATCCCGAATCCCTGCATTAGTAACAAGACTCTGTTTGGGACGGGAATTTTCCTGTCTTCTAATGACAAATCCTGCACTGTGGAAGATGAAAAATTTATCGAGAGCTGACTAATTGAAGACTGTGTAGACGAGAGGCGATGGGAAATAGAAACTCCGAAACACGTCAGCTGCAACAAAATATCCCGTCCGACTCGGAGGACATGGTTTTATACAAGGTTTTGAAAGAGGCGACGCATAAGGGGTGGACATCGTTTACCCCAAAGGAAACGACCCCTGCAATTTCCGTCAAGAATCAGACAATTTCCCTTCACGAGATGGAAACTCATTCTCAGCAGTAGCCGATAAAGAGCAGCACGCATTATACAGGCCAAATGTTAGTCAACGACAAGGAGCTGGTCAAAGAGTTGCCCATGGATTATGTCCCCTAGTGCTACCAATGGTGTCATGTCCACATTGCTCTTCATAAGTAGTTGGAGAAGATTCTCGGAATATCCACTCACCATGGCAACGCCTACTTCATCTTTCACCACCGACGTGCTCCGTGAATATCGAAGATTCCAAAACACAATCTGGGGAGGATCCCCATATCCTACCTTCTTAAACTTACCTTTTATCACACTGTAATCTGTTCTCCACGGTTTAGCAGAAGCCTAGTCGAATTCCATGTCACTGAAAACAAATAACTATTTTATCATCTTCTCCCTCGCCAGCTTACATTTGCAGGCCATTCCCAATATCAGATCAAAAACTTTCTGAAAATTCATATTCACATCCCACTGCATTTTTTCTGTAAATTTGTATTTCTCAACCAGAGACTCACCCTGAACAAGGTGCAGTTGAGGATTCTTGTTGAAGGTGATGATGTGGCCTCTCCACGGCTCCTCGCGAAATATCTGGAGGATGACAAACACACTATAAATCTTCTGCGTCGGGCCGGGAGCTTTGTTCGTTTAAATTTAGGGTTTAATAATTGTGCAAGATGGATCTTCTCCTTTTGAGCCTCCCTGTCGGCCATTCTTTTCTCAGTCTGTTTGGGTCCTTGCAGGAGATGGAGAAATATCTCTGGGAGATCTTTGAGGCAACCAAATTTGGCGAAGACGGTGACATTAGCAGCTAGGGTTTTATGGTGGTGAGAATGCATCCAACAGGCGGCGGCATAGAATCCCTCTTGATCAGATTTTCCAGGCTCTCGAACGCCTCTCAATTGGCAGACGAGCTTCAAAGCGGTGAGGGGTTTTTCCTGCCAAGCGGCTTCCAGCAGTTGAATAATTCATTGAGGAGGAGTGCCTTGCACGACTTGGAAGAAAAAATCAAGGCAAGCCTCCCCCGATGATAAAAAGGTGGGAGAAAAATTCTCCGTCCTTCCCATATGTGGCAGCGATACATCTAATTTTGTCTTTTGAATCCTGGCGAACACTCTCTTCTCTAATATCACCTGCAAAAACTTGGTGACCACTCTAATATTTAATTTCCCTTGTATGAACTTGATAAGCATGTCTAGAAACTTGTCTCTTGCTATGCTACCATTATTTTTAGGAACATGAACATGATCGCTTGTGCTACTATTGTTTTCAGGTCAGCGGTAGTGGGGGAAATTCGCGGCAGCTAAAAAATTATATTGTACTGTGTATGGATTCTACTATTAAATCTGATTTGTTGTGCAGATATGACTAATCTTTGATACTTGAAAATGGATGAAGCTTCCAAGTTTACTTTAGAGTAATCACTCTAAGAAGGTCTAAACATCGCATATTGTTAGATTACCCAACAGTACACATAGGAGGTCATAGTTCTGAGACCTAGATGGTCCATGCCTTACAACATAATGCTAGCCCTAGGAGATTAGGTGTGCTCAATCATTTTGTGATTTGAGAAGAGGTATCAAAGATCCAATCCACACTAAAGAAACCTTGTAACAGGTTGATGGATACCTTGCCAATTGATGGTCCTACATGGCGGAGTTCCTAATATTGTTGATGGAAGGTTCTAGGTTTGAGTTCTAGCTTGTCCTCTTCTTAGAGCATGATGTTGGAGCTAGGTGGATAGGTGTGCTCACACCTTATGTGGCTTGAGGAGTGATGTTAGAGGTTCAATCCGCACTCTTGAAAATTTTAAATATGAGAAATGCCAGTCACTTAGGGGTGGAGCACCCACTAGTGCTAACAAGAGCTCCAATTTTTGCATCTTAGTTGGTCCATGTCTTACAACATCTTCATGTTCCCTATTTGAAGCTTTTGCAATTACTTATTCTTTGGAAGTCTATTTGATTTTAGATAGCAAATACTTTATGGATGTATGTATAAAATTTGTAATTTGTGCATCTTTAAGCTTGATGTTTTGTGCTTTCACCTTGTATGCCTGATGTTTGTTCTTGACAATGTAGGCTCCAGTTGCCAATTCAACTACGACACCCATTTAAGATGAATTTTTCCTGTATTCTTGATTGATAGTTTAAGAATTCTAACTACTGAGATTACTATTTCAGAGCCTCTCTTTTGCAAAAATATCATTGCTAGAATGTATCGAGGTGGAGAAGCTGCAGTCATATTTCTTGGTGTTGATGCATTTGGTGGTGCTTCTTTAACATCTGATGATGGTGCAAACAAACTGACCATTGTTATCCTCTCCAACATAGTTTGCAATGTCTGGAGATTTTTTAATTGAAGGCAGTTCATCAGATAGAAACTTGGCACTGAATATTTGAGACCTTATTTGATGGAGAACGGCAGTTAAGACAGATAATTGGAATCCATGTACTTAATTAACGAGGTAGGGGAGTCTGAAACAGTCACCCAAATGGAAACAATGGATATTGAATTGGCAGCAAATGATCATCTCATTGTTAGGATTAGTGGGGCACTCACATAAAGATCACATATGTTTGTCAGGTTGAATGACTAACCAATTAATCAAAAAACATCCCAAAAATATGGAAAATGGAAGATTTAGAAAAGGAGAGATATAGTTAGAAAAACCCAATTAGACATGCATTCACAATGTGGAAGCATACAGAACGCACGTTAACTGCTTGAAAAAATGCCTCAAAGAGGTGTGGTTTTATGGACTGCCAAGATTGCAAGATATTCAAGGGAATTGAACTACACCTTTCTATGTTGTATGAGGAGGAGAAGCCGCAGCCAGATTTCTTGGTGCTGATGCAATTGGGTGCGCTTCTTCAAAAGCTGATGATGGTGGAGGTGATCTTGGTCCCAAGATTGAAGAGGTGAATTAAAAATGTATTTTATTTTTTGAATTTTACTACCACATGATAGATTTGTATGTGTATTTGATGTTTTGAAAATGCTTTCCTTTATTTCATATTTCGATCTCTTTCATACAATTATTGTAACAAACTTATGAAAATGTTTCCCAATGACCGAGACAGAAAATACTTTATGGATATATGTATAACATTTGTAATTTGTGCATCTTTAAGCTTGATGTTTTGTGCTTTCACCTTGTATGCCTGTTGTTTGTTCTTGACAATGTAGGCTCCAGTTTCCAATTCAACTATGACACCCATTTAAGATGAAATTTTCCAGTATTCTTGATTGATAGTTTAAGAATTATAACTACTGAGATTACTGTTTCAGAGCCTCTATTTTCTAAAAATCTCATTGCTAGAATGTATCGAGGTGGAGAATCTGCAGTCATATTTCTTGGTGTTGATGCATTTGGTGGTGCTTCTTCAACATCTGATGATGGTGCAAACAATTTGACCATTGTTATCCTCTCCAACATAGTTTGATCAAATGGTTGCACTGTCTGTGCCTATTCATCATGATTATTCTCATACTCCTACTCTTTTACATCACTGTGTCACTGTTGAAAGTATTTCATACTCCTACTCTTTTACATCACTGTGTCACTGTTGAAAGTATTTCAGGAATATTTCTGTTGATTGGCCTATGTTTAACACTCCACTACATGCAAAGTACTAAAGATGTAGCCAGGTTAATGCTTGACCATTGAGGTCAAGTATAGGCGATATATATTCTTTGTCATGTCACCAACAAGGGGCAGGACAAGGACTCATACGATGAGGATACAGGGAATATTGGCCAGGGGATTATTTAAACTGGTTGTAGAAGCGATTGTTTGAGACACTGAAGAGTCCAAGAGCATTGCGGTTAACTGTATTAATGAAGTTGCAGAGCATTTTACCAAAATAATGTATCACCGTAATTAACTTAAAACAGTCATTCTTTGGATAACCCATTTAACATTGATGCTGCCTACCTCTTATGAATGCTACGAAATTTCAAATTGTATTCTATCTTCTTTATTGATAGATTGTGAAATTTGAATATTTTTGATAAAAATTTCGAGTCCAAGAGCATTGCGGTTAACTGTATTAATGAAGTTGCAGAGCATTTTACCAAAATAATGTATCACCGTAATTAACTTAAAACAGTCATTCTTTGGATAACCCATTTAACATTGATGCTGCCTACCTCTTATGAATACTACGAAATTTCAAATTGTATTCTATCTTCTTTATTGATAGATTGTGAAATTTGAATATTTTTGATAAAAATTTCTAAAAATTTAACAAAAATTCTAAAAATTTAACGAAAATTTGAGAAGCGTACAGTAACTCTCCAAAACTTCAACTACCGTCTCTCCAAATGGTAATTGCTTCAGGAGAAATCTTCCCCATTTGAAACGGAGCGGACCAACTGTCAACACCCCGTTTACTATTTTTATAACGTTCGTAATGCTGGTAACCACCCGATCCAAAATGCGCACAGCCTCAATAACAACGCTTGACAGCACAGAAAAACTGCAGAAAAGAATGTCATACCAAACAAATTACAGAGAAGAATGTCGTGTACGCAGAAAAATATGTTATAAATATACAGACTCAAATGTGCATACCATTGAAAAACAAAACGGAAGAACGGATTGATGTTTTTGGGTTTGATCTTGAGGGCAACTTCATTTTTCCATCCACGAATTGTACTCATTGTTCTATCGCCAGCATTATTTATTTTGTTTAAAACAAAATCTGTGGCTTTCCTTATACGACGTGCCAACATGCCCTTGATTCCCATTTTGTTTTTCCTCAATCGAACAACTGAATGAATAAGACATTGTATTCTAAGGCATGAATAACTGTTAAAAATATGAAAACGTCCAGACGGCCGTCAAACCGTCAATTTTAAGACAATCGCAGAAACGTCCGGAGGTCCTTTACCATAGGGGGAACGCCTTCGGCGTAATTAGAAAACTTGTGTTTTTCGACGATTTCAAGAATTGCGAAGAATTTGGTAAATTATGTGTAAATCCCAAACAAGTAAGAGCTCGAGTATTTTAACATGGGAAGCTACGCTCGATAAATTATGAGTAAATTCAAATTGTTGCTGTTTTATTAAAAGCCCGCATTATATCTGTAGTCCATGACTGTAACACAGTACAGAATTAAGGAGGGAAGGGAAGAATTTCATTTGAAGGTGGAAAGAAATGTGAATGAGCAGTGGGCGATAGATATATTAATCCCACACACAGGCGGGGAATGAGTCGTGTGAAACGGGGGCGGGTAGAAATAGACAAGGGAAGGTAAAGGGAAAGCATACCTTTCTCGGCCTTTTGGCTAAGATCAAGTGTAGTATCTGTTCTTATCAGTTTAATATCTGATACGTGGTTCAATGAATCACACGATATTAAATTTATTTCTTTAGGGGGAGGGTTCAACACAGGTAGCTTGCTATCAGAACCCTCGCGCGTCGCTTCTGTATTGCACTACTGCAGAAGACTGGCGCACCCCACACCCCTCAAATCATGATACCAAACAAAATTTACTAATACTAATACGGTATTTGCAGAAGCTTGGGTTAATTAACTCCGTCAGCGTTTTCTAGATTATCTGTAACTTCTGTACGCAATTGCTCCTTTTCATTTTAATGAATTACTTTTTCTGGTAAATAAATGAATCGATGCAGCAGAGATGTAACACTTGTTCACATCTTTGCTGAGTGTTTCATGCAAATCCCGTATGCAGCCCTTGAAATGTTTCATGTCAACCATGCTTACTCTATACTCCTTGAGCTTTACTCTCTCAAATGGCCACTCCTTATTTACTTAAACTTCACAGTCTAGTGTGTCTCTTAAAAAGGTCTTTAAGTTCAACAATGAAGTCCCCTCTCGGATGGGAATTTCTGCAAATAAATATCCACCGGAAGCATGCGAACTGTTTGACAAAATGCATGCATGGAAGATACGTGGCCTAAAAAAAAACTCATCTTCTTGTAGAGATTATTGGTAATGATATGTGAAACAATCTGTAATTTTAGGCTTGCACTATAACAAGAAGGTGCACCATGTCAACCCTCTTGTGATAATGAAGAGAAAAATGTGGAAGCATATAAGAGCAAAGGCTGGGGTAGGTCGCCTTACTCATGTCTTACCAAAAGATCCCAGACGCAAACAGTGAATTTATCCTGTTCAAAAATTCCATTCACTGAAAACTGTGACAGATCCACAGTGGAGATGAAGATGCAAAATGGCCTCAAGTATATCGATATCCTATAGAAAGCAGGAATCAGACCGTTCTTACTTATGCAAGTGCGAGGGGTGTTGCATAGAAGGTGCCATATACATCTCCATCTCAGGATCTCACTTTGTTCAGGGCTTAGGCAATGAGAATCATTGCCAACGATCAGGGCTACAAGAACCATTGCCAATGATCAAGTCTAGACTACATTGGTAGATAGGAAATTAAAGATTTCTAAACATGGTACAAATGTTTAATTGTTTGATTAATTTAACTTACGGATTGCCAATGATATTTGCAATTGATAGGCAATCCTTTTCTTACATGCTTTTACTCTTACCTTTGCTTCTCGATCTTTACAGGGGGTGGGCTATGACTTTGATTATGATGTTTATCATAGGTATGATTCAATTGTTACGATTGCTGGTTGGTTTGTGATGTTATAGTTTCAAAATTTTATTTATGTCAATAAGCATTCTACAGTGGTAGCAAAGGATAGCCCCTAATGGTGTGACTATGTAAGTTTTATTCTCTAGATCAAATTTGACGTCCATACGACCTTTCTTTAAAAGTGTTCTCTTAATTTTGAGAAGTCAATCAAACAATAATAATATCTGGTCTAATAGAATTTGGGGCCCTTTTATTCTAGAAAAAATCTTTTATCATTAACAATTGAGAAATATGAAATCAATATAATTATTAATCATTATAAGAATAGCTCCACAAGATCTCCCAATATGGGAATTGCACTTCGATCTCTAACGAAGACAGTGGTAGCCAACTTTATTGTCAATTGCTTTTCCTGTGCTTAAACATAACCAATTTCATAGTCGAGAAAATGTCCCCATGTCTTCAAATATAAGAATCTCTTGAACACACCTAAATTTAACCCCTTCAATGCAGTTGATACGTTGGATGTTAGCCACTTTCATTACGTTGATTGGCGTTTCTCCAAATGGGAATGGACCTTACAAATTCTGACAATTGTCAAAAACATCAAGGGCATGTATTATTTTGGCCATTGAAGTACGATTTGTGTACCAGCCGTCCATGTGCAATTTAAAAAGATTGGTTGTCCGTTGGACATGTACCTAGCTTCATGCATAACTTGATTATACGCTATGATTCTGTATGACTGTCTTTGTTCTTCCAGGAAGCACTCTGCGTTTATTTCTGTTATTTTTCATTCAACTTTGTCGTGATGCCTTCTAACTTCCATGCTGATACATATTTGCTACATGTCCTTGAAGGTATTTGCTTCCATGCTTGTGCTGATTATCTCACAACTAATACTAGTGCACCTATCTGGACCCCATTGTCCATGTTGTCATTCTGCACACGTCCCCGACAACTTCAAAGCTCTTAAGGTGTGATAATTTGTGAAGTGTCTTTTATACAACATTATATTTATTATTAACATGGTTTATTTTTTGGTTGTTTGTTGTTACGAGGTGATAGAATATAGGTGTCTAATAGTCATGTAAGTCTTTTTTAAGGTATAAGGATTGAAATCGTGAAGATTAGTTTGGTCGCGATAGAACTTGGAGGTAAGGAGGTGGTCTAAGCAGAATGAGATTGAACTCAAAACATTGAGTCTTTGCCAAAAAAAAATTGGTTGTTTGATGGCGCAATGGTTTGATAAGTTTGTAGTATTGGAATATGGAAATCTTACTTCATTAACACAACTTAGCAATATTCAATCCGTCTTCCTGATGTCTCTTCTTCTTCTCCATTCTCTATCTTATTGACCTGTAATCATTAGGTTTTCCTTCTCTATACTACTAACATTGTCTACATGGTGGGCAACGTGGTAGGCAAGGGCATAAGCATGAGGAAATTAGACAAATTCACTCTTTCTTATCTGTGGGCAATGGAAAATGAGATTTTAAATGAATCCACTTGGTCAACTCCTTTCATGAGCTCAACTCTCTACCAATCTTGTCAATGAAATATTTTGTGTTCCTGCACACACTACCACCATGGTCAACATGGTGCTTCTCTACTTCATGTTGTTCCACCTCATAAGACTGTCACTCAAACATTAATTCCCTTTTTTTTGCTTGATTGTGTGTAGGAATTTATTGTCCCCTAGCTTACGATGTATTTGTAGTATATTTGATTGATAGTATTATCAACGTCTCCTTGTAGTGCTTGAATGTGATTGCTCTTAGTGTATTTAATTTTGATAAATATAAAAGATAAAAACCCTTAATATAGTGCTGACAAAGTCAAGTTTAGTGCGACTGTGAATGAGCCTACTTGGTCGCCTCCTTTCGTGGGCATGACTCATTGTCAATGTGAGTAATGGAATATTTTGTGTTCCTCCATACACCACCATTATGGTAAATATGATGCATCTCCACTTCATGTTGTTCCACCTCATATGATTATCACTCAAGCATTAACTAGTGCTATTTTTTGCTTGATTGTGTGTAGGGAGCTAATATCCCTTACATTATGATGCATCTGTCATATATTTTATTGATATTAGTATTGACATCTCCATTGCAGTGCTCAGATGTGAACTTGTGCATTTAATTTTTATAAATATAGAAGAGTAAACCCTAGAATATAGCTGTCAAAAAGTCAACTTTACCATGGAATTCATGGAAAGCACACAAAATATAGATTTTTTTTTCCATTGAGTAAAACCAATTAAATATATCGTTTATAAAACACCTCTCGTGTTTTGTGCATATCAAAGTTAGTATTGCACCTATTAGCATACCTTGAAGATATAATCCAAGGAGAAAATTATCATGCCTTGGGCAAATGAATTTTTAACCGCTCAGTGTCGAATGCATTGAAAATTTGTTACTCTTTTCTTTTTCAGATTCCAAATAATTGTGTGAGCCTAAAGATGATTCTTAGAGCATGATGTGTTCTTACATTTCCCAAGAAGTCAAAAAAGCATTCCTCCTTTCATAACTATATGCCAAACAATTAAGACAATGTAGCATCACAACTAGTTACGTCAATTGTTTTCAATGTATGATTTGATTTATTTATTTATTTTTATTTTTAGATAAAATAAAAAGGTTTGTTTTAAAATGGGGACCAAAAAACCCCATACATAGAGGAACAAGTTTTTAAAGACAAAAACTTAAACAAGGCCACGAAGGCAAAGTCAAAAGCACTTGACAACAACCCCCCACACAGACGGGCCAAACTACAAGAGTTTACAAATTTAACAATTTTTTTGGACCCCAAAGGGTCAGAAATAAAAAAACAAACCAAACAGAAAAGGGCAGCAAAAGGTACGCAATTAGTTTACCGTGGCCCTGCTACGGGATCTAGTACTCGGACCTCCATCCCTCCTGCCAGAAAACTTGATAATGACCCTTTTCGGTCGGTTGACAACCTCGTTCCCCGTCTAGGTCTCAAATCGCTTGTACCTCTGTTCCTTGCTTTGATTGAAGTCAACAACCATACCCGAGCTATCTCCAGTGTCTGATTCCTCGCTGTTAGATGAGCTCAGCATGAATTTCATCTTGCTTTTGCCCTCCTCAGTAGCAACATGATCTTGCAGAATAGAAATCCACTTCTCCTGATTTGATTTATTTTTAATCATTGGTTTTTTAACAAATAAACTAATTTATACTTAATATAATTCTATTGATTTGATTTTTTTTAACTCAATCTCTTGTTTATATGTTTACACATCAATCTATTCTCTTTAGGGTTATATGTGTACATGGTTTGCAATAGATGTTAGAGATATTTAGTTGTTGGGGGCGTTCAATTGGGCTAACCATCTCACTTGAATTCATCTATTATATTTCTTTTAACTCCACTAGTATTGTGCACACCTCAATATGCATTCTAATGAGAGGCTTCATTGGAAATAAAATATAGGGCCCAAATTCTCAAATCTTGTGGCATTGAATCTTTCATTTTTAATGTCATATATAAAAGAAAATAATTATCAGTAATAGCCACAACCCTCATGAAAATTGCATATAATCCACTATGTTCGAATAATCATATTCAAATAGGTTTCTTCACGTGATCTTTTATAGACTCTTCTTTGACTATAACGAAGGTTATTATAGTTTGTAACATCCGTGTTGTTGAAATCAACTACACTTGCTATCATTAAATATATATACAATTAGAAAATAACATTGAATGGATCAATGGTTAGTGAATTTAATTTGGATAAATATAAATGTAGAAACCCTGACTATAACATTGAAATCCATGTCTTTGAATGCGAAACAAGAAAATAATAAGAGTAGTGTCATGTCGCATGTTCAAACCTTGATGATAACATTGCTGGTAGCGACAAAATCAATGAAACCGTGGTAGTCATGAAAACCTTGCAATATATGTGTGTGTGTGTGTGTGCGCACACACACACACAAACATATGTATATGTATATATGTATATGTATATGTATATATGTATATGTATATGTATGTATATACATATACATACATATAC